>DWAJ01005168.1:0-11850 GCA_018238005.1 Eurema mandarina | reverse complement strand
GCATTATTTAGTGAGGCGGGCGGCGCGCATATTGGCCGAAATCCTGCGAATTAAACGCATAATTTGCATTAAACAGCATATTATGTACATTAATTTTGTCAGCTTTACACTCTATTTCAGCGATTTTCATATGCCACGGCGGGTTCATTATTCCTTTTGGGAATACGTTTTGAAGGATTGGATGTTCAGGTGCGTTTTTTGATATTGAAGTTTGGCTGTTGTTTAGAGTATATTAGGAGGGTTATATTATTATGTACTGATACTTCTTGGTTAATTATTACATTATATAAAGTGCCAGCGCTTACGTTATAAAAAATAACAATATAAAGACCATTCAGTAGGCACATGCAAAAATAAAGTCGTTTAAATATTTAAATGCTGTATTTTAAAATGTTCATGTGTTGTTAATAAAAGCGTAGAGAAGGCAGTCACTGCAATATCTTACCTACTTATATTAGTGCATATAAAGTATAATACCAACAAATAAAATAAATAACTTACTGAGTATAGAAAGGTCATAATCCAACTGCAAAATGGCTGGTGCACTGACTGTAGTCCTGGCGAAGTTAGGGTGGTAGGAATAGTCTTTGACCCTGACAGCTGGGCCGGTACATGTGGTACCTATCACTACCCTCGATCGAGATCTAAAGAAAGATTTTTATTTAAAGAGAAACCGTTGTAAGTTTCGGTTGAAGATCTGAACAATCTAAATCTAAGAAATAATGCATATAGCATTTTTTTTTAAATTGTAACGACTTAATAATGTTTGTTATTAGCGGTTTTTATAATATATTGTGCGAAGTTTGAAAGTCGATTTTGATACGAAAAGTAAAAAAAAAATCGTCGAAATCCAACAGAATACTAGGAGCGCGTACCTGATTTAGAGGTGACAAAACAAATTCTTTGTTTTCATTGGGTCGTTGCTACCAAATAAATAACAATCCGAATGTAAAACTGGACTACCTGAAATCGATCTTGGGCACTTTGTCTATGTCTAGAGCCGATGCGATCGCAATTTGTTTGGACACCAACACCACGGCTGTCGTTAACAATTTGTCTCCTGCAAAACGATCATAGGACTAGAATACTAGTTAGTATACTACTAGTACAGACTAGTTTACTTACTAATAGTACACCTGGATAAATACATAAGAGGAGATAATAATCGAATCATAATTAATAACTAAATAACTTTTTAAATAAAGATAATTTTAGCGAGAATTCTAAAATCTCCACGACATGACTCCTACAGGTCAGCAACATACTCTAGAGTCTAAATCCTATGACTAATTTTTAAATAAGGCGATTACTATTCAAGACATCAAATCGTTTATTCTTAAATCATATTAAACAAAAAAAAATAGAGACCAACGATTATCTTTGGATAAAGTTAAACGCGTTAAACAGAATAAGATTAATAAATTGCAAGATATATTTTTCATGTAAGAATATTTTCATCTGGTTTGATCTTATGTATATTTCCATTTGTTCCTTAATTTTATTTTATTTTAAAAGAGCAACTAACAGAGTTTCCTATTGGGTATTTTTTTGCAAACGGTATTCTTACGCTTCTACCTATATAACAGTTTGATAAAACTATGAAGATACGTGTTAATTACTTTTTGTAATCAAAGTAAGTAAATTATAAGATATATTTGATGTTTTATTTCTAACTAAACATAATTCATAAACGAATATACATTTTTAAAGTATAAGAGTTTCTTGCCGTTTCTTTTCTGTGGAACTACCTTCCGAACCGGTGGTAAATGTTTTGTAATACCATGACGATTCAAAAGTGTTACTATAATTATTATGTAGACTAGTTGAATAAAGATACGTTTGACTTTGACTTTGAATTTGAATGAAATTCATACTTAACGGATACATCAATGTTCCCAGCCAAGGATAGGTTTCGATTTTAGCACGCCCTTCGTAGACCACAGGAACGGGCGAATTGTCGATACCGCACATATTTCTGGACCTAGATCTAGATCTAGACACATTCCTTAGAGGTTTCGGCGATGAGTCTGAAAATTATTAATCTGTCTTTTATTATATACCTAGTTATTTGAATCCTAAAAGCAAGCGATTTTAGCAAAGCAAATTTAGTGAAAATTGTAACTTTTATTTTGTATTTTTTTTCAACATAATATTCTATTATCAAATTTTTACGACTCTAAAAAGCCTTATCTAAATAAACGACAGACAGTCAACAAAGTGATGTTATAAGCGGGTCTTTAGGACAGGGAAACGTAACCTTTCTCTAAAGTTAAGGAAGAATTTTAACTGGCTCTTAGATTCCAATGTTGCAGTGTCGACTTATTGTATATATTATACTTATTCTTAAAAAAATATTATAATCGCGATTCAGAACTTGCCGCATTAGTTGGTCGCTACGCTTTTTCTAGTAGGTATGAAATTATAACTATTGTTTATTATTATTAAGTGTATCAGCAACATCATCCTACCTCCAGTAACATCAAAAAACACTATAAACAAGATGTAAATTATTAACAAACACATTTAGCGAACATGTAATTATGATTACGTCCAATTAAATTCACGTCCGAACATTTCAATTATAAAGAAACAATCAATGATTATCGGATGATAGGTAAGTATGGCGGATACGGTTATTTTGTAAATAAATGTTTGTTTATTTTTTTGCGGTGGAAATGTAAGAGTTATTTGCAATATTGGATATTTATATAACGTACTAGCCGGCCCAACGCGACTTCGTTCACGCTGTACCTATCCGAAATTTTGTACCCCGCACCTTCCATTTTTTTTGTATAAAAACCATCCTCGTACCTCCAGCAATATTCCAAAAAAAGAATTATGAAAATCGGTTCAGTTGTTATCGAGTTATGCGCTTACCAACACATTTTGCGATTCATTTTTATATATAAGATATACTTGAAATGTAGTCCTTAATTAAGTATTCAAATTTGTTATTGTATAAAAAAAGTTGGTATTCGTGTCAAAACCTTTTTATAATACAAGCGAGCAATCTCAACATAATTAAGCAATATTCAAAAAATTATCTTACTAATATTCTAAATGTGATAGTTTGCGAGTATGTTTAGATGTTTGTTACTCTTTTACGCAAATACTACTTACTGAATGTTTTTTGCTTCTATTTTTTCACGCACGTAGGTTAGATTAGACCCTGGATAATATGTATCCCGAAATTGCCTTGGAAACGGAAATTAAGCGTGTAAAACCACGGCTAGTAAGTCAATAAAGTTAATCTGGTTTGTATGTGTAGTATCACTATATCTATAAAGTAAAAGAGGAAAATAGTGTAAAGTTTAGAGAGATTAAAAACGCGAAAGAAACAACCCTTTATTTAACACCAGTGTTAGTTTAAGCATAACTTGAAACTTCGCGACCTGTAACAGAATGCTAAAATCAATAAGTGAAAAGTATTCCTCGTGGAAATGTCATTAGCCCGAACTATAGGAAGCTTTCAACCACTAATGAGCTAGGGTTGCCTCTGATTAATTGTACGTTTTTAAAGGCAAGTATTAATGGACTGCCGGAAAACACTTTTAGTGAGTCATATTGTGTTGAAATAGATTTCAGTACAGTTAAAGGAATAGAGAAAGTGGTAATGTGTGGCAAGCAGGTCACTGTGTCAGTTGGTCCATAGTTATTGTCGACTCAAATTACTTAAATTTTATATGAAGGTCGGTAACTGACCAAAGACTTCCTTTGATGGTAAGCGAGCGCGTCCATCTATGAACAGTCACAAAGCTAAATCCCTCACGACTGCGTTGCTATCATTTTAAAATAGGGAAAAAGGGAAGGATTTATGACATAAGGGAAGGAAATATAAAGAATAGGGGGATATTAGCTAGAGAGTTAGCTTTTTACCGGACGAAACCATTTAACCAGACGTAATCAGCCTAAAGTAGCATTTTATTTATTGAAAAGATTTTTTTTTAGTACTTTGTTTTAACCGACTTCAAAAAAGGAGGAGGTTTCTCAATATACCGTATACATGCTTTTTCCTAAGTCTGGTTATATAAAACCTAATAACGGTGAAAGTCCTACAAAACACAGCTTCCTAATAATAAAATCTATGAATAGAAAATGCAATTTTAAATGGAACAAATAAAGCTTTGAAATGTATTCTATAATGGGTCAGGGTTGTTTCCTTCTACTTAGTAACATTATTCTGATTGCTGTGTGGGAGTAAACAGTAGTGCAAAGGTTTATTTTGTCCCTGTTTTCTATCTTCCAAAGTATAGACAGGATCTTTATAAGCTGTTTCAATATCAGCCTACCAAATCTCTGTTTAGTCTGTATCATTTTTTTGTCTTATCTTCTTCTTGTGGTCTCTTTGTTGGTTCTTCTTTTAAGGGTCGATATTTAGTCGTGGCAATAAGAAATACGTGCTTCTAACACCACAGTCCAATAACAACCTATTTTCTAATGTCATTTTTAATGCATTTGTATGGAAAGTGACGAAATTATAGAAAATTTGATAGTTAAAATTTTTAACCTTTATCTATTAATGAATTCTGCATGTGAATTTAAAAGAATCTTTACCAACTTTCTGAATGCTTACCTGCTTTTCTAGTCAATAAACAAAGAATTGAAATCAGTACGGACATATTACGTATGCAAATCTTATAAACTACGAATCGGCAGCCCTGTTCCAGTTAGCTTCGTTACTGTGAGATAGGGTTGCGTCACACAATTTAGGACACCTGTTTAAGTTTCTCTATGTCATTAATCATATTTTTAATATTTTATTTATACAATTAACTCAATAAATTTCCAAACTATTTTATTTTTAAATAGTGGAAATTAAATAAATATAATTTTCATTGAGCATTGCATTATGGATTGGGATGAATTCATATAAAATTCATTCGAAGCTTGTGAATATGTATGGATGTTTGTTTCTCTTTCACAAAATAACTAATGAATGGAATTGCTTGAAATTTGGTATGCAAATAACATCATCGATTAACACATACGATCACTATATCTCTATATTTTCACAAAAACAGATATAAAAGTAAAAATATTTGTTAAAAGTGTGCAGTGGCAGCCCTGCGCCAGTTAGCTTCGTTACCGATAGCTAGGGCTGGCTCCTTGTTACACAAAACTTGCTCTTACACGCCATTTGAATTATTTCGCTAACGTACATTGTTCCCACCGCATTTCATTGCTTTTCATATATTCCTTATGAGAACTAGCTTACACAGTGATATACTCGTATTAAGCTATAAATATCCATATTTTTCGGATTTAAGTAGTTAAGGAAGTATATTTTGAAATATGAAAGTGATTCAAGGGTAGCGGCTACTTAGAGTAAAGGCTTAATCTATTTTAACAGTATTTAACTATTACAATTAAAAAAAAATAGGTAAATAATTTCTCACTTTTTCTTTGATTTTCAATTTAAGGCTAAAAGTTATATTAATGTATTTGTAGGCAAAATAATTTGCTACAAATTACATATTGTAAAACGCATAGTCTCCGAGATATCGCGAAAAAAGTGTTTTTCGAAATGGCGGCCGAATAGCAAGGACCACACAAACTTCAAGTTAAGCTTCTATTGACCTCCCTCACATTTCCCAAGAAGTAAAATTGCGAGCCCTAAGAAATGCAATATTCGGTCCTAAAATTGGAACTTCCTAAAACATCTCAATGGACTACTACTAATATTATAAATAATATGAAAGTCTGTGAGAATGTATGTATTGATGTATGTTTGTTATTCACGCAAAAACGGCTAGTCCGATTTAGTTGAAATTTGGTATGTATATAGGTGATCGTATTATGTATATAGGGCGTCGGTAAAACAGCGGGAAACGGCTAGTTTCCTATAAAAGTCTTATAAGAACTACCAAGCTACTTATAGCGAGACATTCACAAAGGAACTAACTCGTCGTACGCTTTATAGTATAAAGAATAAACTCGTAGGTACGGTACGTATTTTCCGAATAAAAATTCTAGACGGTTCCGCGTAAAAGTTCCAAGTGGTAACAATTGTGTACAAATTGGAATGGAACTTGTTGCAATGTTGCCATTTTATTGCGTTAAATAAAGCTTACTGATTCGGGTATTTACCGAATTGAGTAATTACCGTAGTTTTATATTAAGAGATTAGTTCGGAAATAGTGTTCATGTTTTGTAATTGATGTTATATTAAAAATAGTATGGCCTTTGATTTGAATGGCTGTGGTTTTTATCATGTTTTATTACTAATTGAGGTAATTAAAACGGGGTTAATATTTTAAATTAATTCAATGTTTCACTAGCTCTATATTAAATGTAATAATATTTGTTAAATATGACATAATAAATTAAAGGGTTTCACTCGTTCATTGCGACCACTGTTATAATTTTTGGTATTTCAAAATATGATAGGGAAATTTATTATTATAATAATAAACATATAACGCATATACTGGATAGTCTATTAATAATCGGTCCGCCGTAAGTGAAGCCAAAACTGTATACATGTAAGTGTGAAAAAGTACTTTCTTATACTCAATAATACGCTCACAAGCACACCAAAAATGTTGTTGCTATAACTTATTTTCCCTAAAAATGTAAAAAAAATGAAATCTGCGAAAAAAATCGAATTTTGATCCGATGCACTACAGCGACGATCTATGTAAGTAGACAAAATTACAGTCTACTTTGAAATGGCTTCACTTTGCATGCTCATATTGCAATTCACATCTAGAACCTATCGTTATAATACTAAACAAACTCAGAAATAGTCATGCCCTGGTTACAGCCGCCTTTCTGTTCAATAGTTTTCCTGTAAAATACTACCAAACTACGACTCCATTCATTTTCTGAAACTTTCGCTTTTATAGTATTAGTAAGGATAATAAAACGTACTACTGCAAACATTTCGCTGTCCAAAATAATGCAAATTTCATACAAATCACACGTGCATAGCAACATACGTAGGAATGTAGTATGTAGTGTGCAAACTCAATTCTTGTTCAATCACATCAGATTCGCTTTATATTCCATCCACTAACAGAGATTTATATAAAAATTCACTTGAAACATTTTCTGTATGTTGGTAGTTACGTGTTACTGCCAACACATAGAAACTACTGTGTACTCTTTGTTTGACAGTTTTGTTTTTTAGTATAGAAAAAAATATTATACATACAGAAGAATTGAAAACTTCCTCCTTTAGAAGTCGGTTAACAAAAACAAAATACTTTAAATAAGTTTGTTAAAATTTATTGCGTTTGAAAATTGTGAAATGAGTTATATTTGTCATTGATAATTGTTTGTTTATAAAAATCAACATTAGGCTTGCTTCTTTAAATACGCTTATTAGCGGGAAAGATTTAAGTTATACAAGACGAACGTTTATGTGTATAATACATGCATAAATTCAGGTAAAGCCACGAGGCGCGGCTATTGCTTTATAAAATCTGAGCTGTAAAGTAATAATATTCCCTATAAAATATAACGGCGGAATTTAAAGTTTGAATAAAATGGATAAACAAAAAAGATGAAATTATGCAAATGGAGTAGTCAACGCTATCCTTCATCGCTGTGGCTTTAAGGAGAATTAATACTTTTAACTAGTGATGTGCGAAATTTGTCGATATTATTTAATAATTATATATTCACTACTAACTTTACATAATTTATATTAATTGGTCATCTATAAACTTCGTTCACGTTTGTGATTTTAAACCTTATCTTCGTCTATGTCACTATTTGTCACAATTTTGGGAGCAATGTAAGTTGTGACGTCACTTATTTACAACTATTAAGCAAGCAGGAGTTAGCTCCTGCTTGCTTTGATTTAACAATATGACTTTAAAAAATTCTACTGTCCCTGCCTTTTTATACATACCGTATGCTTTTACGATGAGCGTTTATTGTTAAATATTCAGAGAGATTTGAAATCGTAATAACTTCCATGTAGGATTCTACAGCAGTCTTTACAATGTATGATTATATAATTTTTACTCAATTATTTAAAAAGCTATCATGTATAACTTTAATTATACATTGTAATCGTTCTCTTGAGAGTATTTAAAACTAACCTTATTACACTCTTAAATAAAAAGAAATACTATTATAAGTTACTGCATAAGAAATAGTTATCGACATATCGATGATATTCAAACATGACACATCACTACGAGGCATGTCGAAATAGCTAAGAGGATATCCAGTTTCGGTTAAAACAAAATCAATTACTAAGCAAAAATGTAGAAAATTGAAAGGTAGAGTGAACCTGACAACGTGTAAAATAAACTTGGAAATATTGTTTCGAAAAATATTAAGGTGAAATTTTTATATACTCGTACTGCCGAGGTTTATATAAAATATTACATACATAGATATAATTAGAATCATAGTAAGTCAAAAAGTCAAATTGTCCTTTTTAATAGAGGGCAATGCTATTAGGCATACCTGCCGCGTGGCTGATGGTAAAGTGCGGCGGGTTATGTGGGATTGGCTTGGCCATTGGGGGTGTTGTGCAGCGCACTAGTCGCGCCGCACGGCCAGGAATACCCACTAAAACCCTCTGCCACTCTTGACCCTTGTGTCGGGAACTCAAATTATCCTTATTCAACTAGGCAACATATTATAGTAACACTTTTGAATCGTCGTGGTATTACAAAACATTTACCTACCTACAAAACATTTGTTAATTTAATAAATATTTCAGGGTCCAGGATAGTCGCGCAAGAGTCTGCGAAGGTACCCGGGATCCCCACTTGCTGTGACAGAACGGTAAACAGTGGGGCTTTGGTCGGTAGAAGTCCAACATAACCCGTGGTCCTTCCCCGAGGTCCATGGGTATCCTATGAGGATTTCCCCACTATTAAAAAAAAGTCCAAGGTAGTAGTGCGTCATCTTTTATGACTTTATTGTATTTTCTTCTGTGTCTTAAGTCTTCATGTTTTATTATTTATACAGATAGCCAAAAGACAAAAAAAAAAATTACTATAGTACATAGTATTATACGTTTACATTACATTATAGTTTTTACGTTTGAAAGTTTTACAAATACAATGCTAGGTATTTTAAGATATTATTTTTTCATTCAAATTTATATGACAATTCATTAAGCAGATCTGGTGCTATAGCAACTATATTATCTATTGTATAAATATGTATTGCAAAATGTGTTTGTAAGCGCATTACTCGAAAACAGCAGAACCTATTTACATAATTATTTTATAGAATTCATGGATGTACGAGGATGGTTTTAAAGCAAATAAAATGGTAAATATAGAGAATTATTATTATTTTTATTTTTTTTATTTCGGGTTTATTTGGGTATTAGATTTCGGCCAGGATAGGTACAGCGTTAACGAAGTCGCGTTGGGCCAGCACTGATGAATAAAATATATTGACATTTTTCCTTTTCATTGCGGAAATCTTATATATATAAAAGAAAGACGTGTTAGTTACACCATTTATAACTCGATAACGGCTCAACTGATTTGTCTGAAAATTGGTGGGGATGTAGTTTAAAACCAGGAGAAGGACATAGGATACTTTTTGTCCAGTTTCCAGGGGAATAATTTTTTTATGAAAGTAAACGCGGACGGAGTCGCGGGCAACAGCTAGTATATATATAAATACGTAAATAAACATATTATACTATATACTACATATTTATTTATAGACGGTTAGTCGCCACAATAATGCAAATGTAATTTTCTACTATAGGGATCGAATTTAACTACTACAAGACATTTAAAGTTTAAAAGTATAAGAGGTATATCCTGAAGAACATCATTAGTGTACATAGCAGTCGTTCAACATTTCTATAGCAATGCTAAGGAGGATAATGGTCTAAGTTGGTCGTACGAAGGTGATCGTTGGACGCAAATACCCGCATCCTTGCATTATATTGGTTAGAAGATCGCTCAACTTAAACAAGTACAAGACAGGAGAGATTAGATTTAAGATGGGATTAGTTAGATTTCGTTACTTGAATTGAAGATTGTATTTTATATATAAACTAGCGCGCGATATTACCCCCTTATCTAAGCAATATCGCGATGCAATATACCCAATATATAGATGAGTTGATCTAGGGCTGTGATTCTCGACCTTTTTTGTTACACATATTTAACGATTTCAAAATTTGGCGGCACACAAAAAAGCGGCATACGGCCGCGAGAGTCACGTATGGTCTGTTTGCTTTACATTATTATATATTTGCAAAATTTTGCGATATTTGACGTCACACATAAGTACCTCGGCACAGTGGTTGAGAATCACTGATCTAGGTTAAAATCTATGCGGAATTTTCAGACAAATGGGGGTTGAATTAAAAAAAAATAGCCTATGTGCTTTCCCAGGCTCTAGACCATCTGTGTACCAAATTTCGTTCTAATCGGTTTTTTAGTTTTCGCGTGATGGAAAGACAGACAGACAGAGTTACTTTTGCATTTATAATATTAGTATGGATTAAACAACGATAAAAACTACAATCATAGCCAATCCTTTTTACATATTAGATTTTTTTTGTAAAGTGTTATTGTAAATAGTTTTAATTGTTTGTATGTGAATATATCGTAGCTTTTTTTGTGTATGTGAATTATGATTATGGATGTATTTATAATTTTTTATTTCCAAATGTCAACTTTTTGTCTGTAGAAACTTCACAGTGCATACCATTCTTTAGTTTATCTATACTAATATATAAAGCTGAAGAGTTTTTTGTTTGTTTGTTTGTTTGAACGCGCTAATCTCAGCAACTACTGGTTCGAATTGAAAAATTATTGTTTTGTTGAAAACACAATTTATCGAGGAAGGCTTTAGGCTACATAACATCACGCTGCGACTAATAGGTATAAGATATAATGGAAAAACAAATCAACGGGGACGAAGTCGCGAGCAACGGCTAGTACTTTATATTTATTGTACGGTACAATTCAAACATAATATAGGCCTGCTGATTGTAGATAGTATCTCGCTCTCTGTTCTATAAAACGTGCTATTATATAATGTCGCGAAAAAAAATCTATAGCGTGATTCAGAATTTTAAATAGCGATTTTAATACGCTTCCGTACATGCCTTGGTCTCGTGTGTCAGTATTATGATTTCGCCGGCATACGCTTATTGAGCGGTTCTGTATCTTCGCTGAATGCACTTTTCTATACTAGGTACGGTCAGCAGAACAATGGATGACATTTACAACCAAAGTCTGCAGATTAAGCTTTTTGTTTGTGAATTAAATTGTAGTTAATTTATAATTAAAATTATTTTTATTTGAACTAAGATATTACACCTAGGAAAAAATTAAATAGTCACTTTGAGGTTAAGTCTTAATTCATTCTTTCAATTTTTTTATAGTTGACATTTTAAGCAAAGCTATACAATTAAACAAAGCTTCCGAACCGGTGGTACATGTTTAGTAATACCATGACGATTCAAGTGTTGCTATATGTAGCCTAGTTAAATAAATATACTTTTGACTGACTTTACAGGAATTTAAATAAAACGCCTAAATTTACACTTGAAAACTAAATAAATATTTATTTTGCTATCGCTACCCTATGATAAGTCTGAATACAACCTTACACGGATGACAACTGCTATCTTTGAAAGGAGCTATTTACCCACAATACTGTCATAGCTTTATTTAGTATTTCTAATAAAATCTCTGATTTGTCGGAATACCGAAATAGTCGATATAGAAACGTCACTTGGTTGCTTACTTTTTCTTTTTTAATTTATTTATTAAGAACATTTATATTCATCTTATATGCTAAGAACAGGGCCCCACAAAACTGTTTTCACAGTTTGTCTGTGGGTGTGATTGCAAACCATTAGGTATTATTACTTGACTATGTCGTACTGCTCGGACGGTTACAGAA
>DWAJ01005167.1:0-11851 GCA_018238005.1 Eurema mandarina | reverse complement strand
ATGGATTCCTAGCCATTGCGGTATTCGTGGAAATGAAAAGGCTGACAGTTTGGCTAAAGAAGCAATAGATTGCGGTGATGTATTTCCATATATTAATTATTGTCAAGATTTGGTTACTCAAGCTAGAATTCACCTCCAGGAATCTTGGGACAGACTTTGGAGATGTACTGGGAACGTAAAAGGAAGACAGTTTTATCGTATGCAACCAATTGTGCCCTCAAAAACTTGGTTCCACAAAGTAAAGGGCTCAAAATTAACCACGAGCACAATAATACGCATGCGTTTAGGTCATGTTTGCTCTCCTGTTCACCGGGCCAGAATGGCCGTTGTTGATAGCAATGTCTGTGACTGTGGTCAAGATGAGGGAAATTTAAACCATATCTTCTTTTCTTGTCCACGTTATGATCATTCCTTGCTGTATTCCTCACTTTGTTCCCTTCAAACACCATTTCCTATTTCTATAGATTGTTTACTATACGAACCTATTAAATTTTTTAGTATAATTTGTGCATTTATAAATAATAATAACATAAATTTGTAGACTAAAATATATATTTTTATCCTTGTAGTGTAATATTATAATAGTTTTTTTTTAATAACTATCTTAATGTTGTATATTTTTATATATTTCCCTACCTTTAAAACTTGACACTGGCAAACAGTTAATACTAATTGCCATAGCTGAAGAAAAAAAAAAGAAATTTAAATGTCAGACAGTATTGACAGTTGACACTGACAAATCACAAATGTCAAATACGAATAATAACCTCAATCTCAATTTACAAAAATACGATTTAAATTTTTTTGAGATTAAAGTTGTAACACACGAATAAACACACGATATTTTTCCTATAATATTTCTAATATTTAATATATCTGTAAATACGCAGTTATGATACAAATGTTTCAAAGAGGAGTTGTTTTGCAACAAAAATGTTTTCTAACACAAAATCTTCTTAAACACATAAAAGTTCAAAAATGTGTAGCAATTGATCCAGTATTTACGAGACACCTGGCAAATAAAACAACGGAACATACAGACTTAGAACGCATTTACTATGGAAATCTGACTCCACAAATAAGAGGTGTAAAAGTGTTTTCTCTATGCTCTAGTATAGCCGGTCTTTGCGCCCAACCTATTCTCATAAAGGAAGCTTCGACAATCGGCAGTACTTCATTGCTGGTAGCCTTATGTTCGGTTGTTGGATTCTTCACATTTGTTACTCCTATTCTGTTGCACTTCATAACAAAGAAATATGTGACAGAAATGCATTACGATCCTCACACATCCAAATATAAGGCAACAACAATTAGCTTTTTCCTTATCCCTAAAAAGGTAATTGTGTATTCTCAAACATTACTAATGTTCTTAACAATTAGACAATACCAGTATTACATGATATGTGAGTATATAAGTTGTCATAAGTATATGAAATGTACTCCTTTATTTTAGTTGGATTTCACACCTGAAGATGTTGTTGTTCCTGACATTCCTGGAATGTTTACTACAATGTTGGCTAAAGGCAAACCATTATTCATAGAAGCCAGGCATTTCAATGACCCCATACATTATGCAAAGATAATGGGCTATGACAAACCAATGGACTTTAAGCTCGGGGAAACAGATGATAGTGATAGTAAAAAATAGTTATTTATTATTATTAATATTAAATTAGTTATTAGAATATAATTTGTTTTTAATAATTCTTATTAATTGCTTGCATTAAGTAATAATATTGTAGAACATATGCAATTTAAATATATGTAGTAGGAAAATAAAAAAAACTTCTAAAGTTTTAACTTGAACATTACTTGTTGGGAAATTTAGTAGATTAAAGAAAATATTCTTATTTATTAGGCGCAACTAATATGTATGAACTATGAAGTATAAAATATTAGTGATATACATGGTATATATTAAAAGAAGTTATAATAAAAGTAATTTATTTATTCAGTTATTTTAATGATAAGGTTATTTCATTTTATAACTAGTAGTATTTTAGAAGTATACCCAGAACATGTTTATTAAAACACCTAGGGTTCATAAATATTGATTTACATAACAAATATTTCTTATATTTGCTCCAGTTCTAAATATCATACCGGCACAATATATAAACAACCTGCTTTATTAATATTTTATTACTACTTTTGACGATTATGTTAACTTTTTTTGGTTATCTTTGTTTCTTACTTCTGTCTTTGTCTTTAAACAATCAATGATTATATTTTGCACCCATTGTATGTTTAGAAAAGGAACATCCTGCTAATTTATCTACATAATAACAATATACATACAATACAATATATATACAAATTACAAAGCATATTCAAATTGACTAGACAAAACTAACAATGTCTTGCTTTTTCATGTTTTAAATTACAATATTATATACCTATGAATTATGATACATTACTTTAAAATTTGAATTTTAGAAATTCATTTATTTTTGTTAATATATCCATTAACTTTTTTACATATATTTACATTATGCAAAATTATACTTACCTTTTTTTACTATGGTATCGGCATATAGACAAAGAACAAAATAACATTAAATGTTTCAAAAATAATCTTTACAAAGTAAACTAAATACATAAAGGAATGTTAACTTTTTAACACATACAGATATGGAAATACTGATAGTAAAATTCGAACAATGGACTAATACTTAACACTAAATTTCCAGGTAATGAGTGTTTTTATAACGAAATAGAAACATTATTTTGTGATAAAAATACTCAGCTTTTTACCATTTCCATCATTTTATATTGTTGTAATATTTTGTATGCATTTTGATGAGTATGCTGGTTTATTATTTATATACAGTGTGCTACAAAGCAAGTGTCCGATCTGAAAACCTCTTACTATATACCGGTAAGTAGGTCCTTATTTTGCTATCGTTTTGAAAAAATAACATAATTAATTTTTCGAAACAAAAAAATAAACTACGTAAAATTGCAACTTACATGGCAACAACGTCTCGCGTTCACGTGCTCTGCTAGCTATAGAGTATAGGGTCTATGGAGTCTACGAACCGTACGTGAGTTGCCAGCATTTGTGAATTTCCTTAATATTTGAGTAAATTTTTCACTAGAAAAATAATAATTAAAACTTTATTACTTTGTTATTTTTACATATAGATTTTATTTTTTATTAGAAAAGGTTTTTAGATAGGGAACATTACCATTCAGGATCGGACACATGTTTTATAACACACTGTATATATGTATTAGGTATTAGTAGTTCTTTATACAATCGGCACTACACATTCTACAAGCAGCGTGAGTTTAACATACATAATGAACTTGTCAATAAAAAACTTAAAGCAAGTAATTGATGGATTATAATTTCTTGTAGCATTTTTAATATTAAGGCTTCCTAAGGGCTGCAGTATGAACATAGTACAGATGGAATTGAATTCAGTAACAACTTTGAGTCTTTAGAAAACTCTTATGCTTATTTAAAATATATAATATGTATATATTTGACGTCCTTCTGTATTTTTCGGATGGTCTCTGTTAAACTTACCTACTTATTCGATACATATCACATTCTTATGGACATACTACTGCCATATAACAAAATTTAATTAACAATCTTAGTCATTAACTATTAACAATCCCAAGAAAAGTGTGTTGTAACACTTTGAAAGAAGTTATTTTTAAGTTACGGGTAAATGGAAATTATTAATAATTTGTCATCAAAATGCGTATTTCACAAGTTGAAACTATTCCAATCTTTCAATTTAAATAAGATTTAAGATTTTTTAATAAAATTCAACATTTTTAATCATTACAAAATCCTATGGCAACATATGTCATGTCCACGAGTATTTGTCTCAAACGTATAACATGTAAGTAACATGCCACATAAAAATAACACAACAAACAAAAATTCGAACGTTTTCAAATTCGGAATTGACGCCTATAACATAGACTGTAGAGTTCAGTCATAGTGCAGAGCGTTTTCAGCCAGTGCGTGTGTGGCGGGGGAGAGTTTGTCGTCTATGGTTTGGACAGCGAGGCGCGTGCGCGCGCGGTCAGACCACTCCACGCGACAGAATGCCGCCGTACCTACTGATGCAAGAACAGCTAACACGCCCAACTGCACCGATAGAAGCGCCTTGGACGAATAGAAGAAACATGCGGCTGCTGCGAGTGACTGTAAATAAAAATGTTATTGTATTGTATTATGGTAAGATAATTTAGAAAAAAACTTTACAGTTTAAAATTAAATAATACATAAAGAATTTTCCTAAAAATAAAGTATACAACAATTAATACTTACCTAAGTGTTCCGTTAAAGTTATAAGCTAAAGAAAAAATACTTTTATAAACAATTTCTATTGCAATGATATTATACCTGTGTAAATTTGAAGAGCGCGAAGGCAGAGGTACTATTGTCGGAGTACTTTCCACCGAGTATGGAGTAAATCTGCGTGTTATAACAGGCGTCTCCAAAACCTAGCAGGAAACTGCAGAACATAGCCAATGGCGGGGAGGGATTTATATACGAGGTATCGTTGGTGTCTCCGAACGGCGCGGAGCTGGGCAGGTTAATGAAGATAAGGAAGAAGCTCGTCATGTGGATGAAGTAACCCATGATCACGATGGGGTCGCGTCCCCAACGGGTCGTCTTGTTGCCCAGAATACCGAATAGCGCTCCACCTGTAAGGAATGAAATGTACTGTAATGGGAGAACTTGTAAATGTACTAACGATCCGCCCCGGCTTCGCTGATATATTATGCATGTAATAAATTGATATGTAAGCTATCCTATCTTTTAGGTTGGTTCAAACTGCACTCGGTGTGCAAATTTAATTTAAAATCGTTTAAGGTTAAGGAGTTATTCGCGGACAAATAACGTGACACGTAATTAATAAATTCTTCAATTTATTATTAAAAATTTGATTAACTTTTAGAAATTCTCACCAAGCACTTCTCCCATTCCTATAAAGACTCCGGACAGACCAACAAGCTGTTTTACATTTTCTCCCATAGCCAAGGTGAAACCAATGCTAGGACTGTACACGCCGCTGAAGAACGATAATTCGACACCTGCAAATTAATTTATATTATAAAGTAGGTATATATTTCATATAGATTAGTAGATTGTAGCATTGATGAGAAAAAAGAGTAGGTAGTTTAAAAGTCCCCCTACATTAGACTTAGTATCATAAGAGATTATAACCTTTGTATGTTGTAATTTTTTTTTCAGATTTTAAATTTACACATAGTTATGTTTTAAAAAAGTATTAAGTTTCTAGACTAGAGGATTAATCTCTTCCATTATGGATTTACATTTTACATGCCTAAAATGCAAATTAACTGGCCATAATACGCGCAAATAATCATTTTAAACGTTGCCATATAAAAGTTTTATATTTAAACGTAATAAAACCCGAAGGTCCAATTAGTAACAACTAACCCGTATAAATAAAGGCGGCGCTGAGGAACATCATATCGCGGGTACAGAACAATTTAATCGCTCCTTTGAAAGCTTCCAAGGGACCATCCGACTCGCTGACAATTTCACACTGCAATCATAAAATACAATATTAATTGGATAATAAAAGGGACTTTAAGGCACAGGTCGGGTCGACGCCCTTGACCGGTTTCTACATTTATGGAATCCTTTACGAAACTAATAATTGGTCATCTTTAACGTAACTGATATAAAACAATATAATGAGCATAAAAATAAAAAAGTTAAAACATGTAAAGTTAATTATACCGAATACTAAAGAACGGCAAATACTTACTACTATGTATGTTTCTTTTATATAGGAATATGTGCTGATTTCATTAGACAACAGGTATTATATAAAATGTAGGATATTAGATAAAATGTATTGAAACGAAAAATTCAAAATTAAATCTTACAAACTAAACATGATTCTTTCGTCTTATGTAAATTATAATGCATATGTATAAAATCCATATAAAAGATTATGCAAATATCTGTTTAGACATAAATATTTTATTACAATATTTAAATTAGCAATATGCTTAAAAGTGCTGGATCCAAACCTGTGCTTTTAACATAAAATATTGTATATTGGTCCCGCCCGCACGTATAAAGTGTACGCGAGGACAAAGCCCTACATTAACAATTTAATGTGCAATTCAACCTTAGCGATGTTTACCAACAATTCTATAAGCGGAAGTTTTCTCAAACCAATCATTTTCTCTTATTGCATCTATATCTAATAATATAATACAAAATAATGACCACAAGTCCTTTATAAGTTCAATTTACCCACCAATCATGTATCCAATTCTACCAGGTCAAACAAGGCCAACGATAAAAATGCCGAACTTTAACCTACTATACATGTTTTTATAAATAAGTGCCATATAAGGCTGACGGTGAAAATAAATGGGCAGAAAGCGAATAACAATTTATTTTGTATGTACTTTAATTCTTACACTTTCTACACACTGTATGTGTTTTCCTCATACGTTCAGTTAAAAGTTTTTACTGATCGTATGAATTTGTAACCGATATTATAATTTCGCACATTCTACGTAATGCATTGCCTTTGCGCACATGGATTGTCACAAATCAAATGAAAGCTTTACTCGCTGAACAGATTTCAAGAATTTCTATTAGATAAGAAAATATTATTACCTTGCCATCCTCTATGGCGGGTATTCGTCGGATAGGCCGCAGTAACAGCAGGAACACAATGCCCACTACGCACACCGCAGTCAACACTCCGAACACCACGTTACGGGTCTCCACGTCGATGTGCGTCTTGCCTTGGAACTTGATGAACACGAACAGATTCCCGAAGAATAAACTGTGAAAGAATTATTGGACTTATATTAAAAAAAAACATAAGTAGATAACATTTTACAAATTATACCTATTTATTTCCTTTCAATTATTAGGACTACTTCTAAAAAGTTTCGCTAGAGTTCAGGAAAGCGGAAAGTGGTTTTAACATGTCAGAATTTTCTATTTGTGTATAGGTATTCAAATTACAGGTCTAACAGAAAAGTATAATGGTTAATAATAGAAAACTCATAAAATAATATCGAAGGGCGTAAGCAGAACGCCGCGTCATTTCCTAGTCTCGTCAATTAGAGCCGGTTTGCAACGGACGGCATTGAGAGTAAATGCTGCCAGATCGTAGCCCTTTAGTTCCTGTTTGGGACTTTATGTAGAACAACATGCCACTTTTTATTCAGTTTTAATCGATATCATTTCATCTGACTTAAAAATAATGTCAATTCAGCTCGTTCGAGTTCAACTTGTAAACGAACATGGACTTGTTTGTGTATCTATGAATTTATGAAAACATATGCACGCATATTTTACACTAATTGTCATGAAATTAGTTTCTAAAAGTTTTCCATATGCAGTTAACAATTAGTCAACCTTAATTAATAAAGCGTGAAATTCTTGATGGATTTTTCAAATGGAATAGAGATCTTGAGCATTATATTTCTTCACAAACGTTAACTTAATAGGTACTCAGTTTAAAACAAATTTTATTCACTATAAATAGCAATTAAAATTGCAATTAACTTTTTTGGATTTAACGTGCCAAACGCATCTATCAATTCCAATGTAATTAAATACATTTGTCAAGGCTGTAGTTTATATACCTGCATTGAAGCATAGCCCAAAAAATTCCCGAATTTCTGGATATCGTGTCGGCATCACTGTTGAGAGTGAGGTAGTTGCCTTGGCCCGTCCATATCGCGGCTGCGCCTGCACCAATCAACACACTGGCCACGTACAGAAGCCACGTTTTTGGGAACAAGAATGTCACTATAAAGAATCTGTAAATGAAAATCACTAATTAAGATAGGATTACTTACAAGTATGTATCAGGAAAGGCAGGTATTAATAAAACCAAACGAAAGATATGTGAGCAAAATAATATAGTTAATAAAATAAACTTTAGGTACTGCAAATCATAATTATTGCTTTACATGCAGATATATTATTATAATTGTGTTGTGTCTATGTATATACAACCTAATTAGTTTAGGCCAACTATCCATATTATGATAAGACGCATACCTACCCTGTCTAAAGTAAAGTAAATTCTTGTAACAGCAATAATTAAAGAGAATTAACAAACAATTACCATTTCCATTATATAATTCTACTATGTTTACCTACATTTAGGTTAAAACAGTTACGCACAATTTATATAAAGAAAAGGTCCAAAAAAAGCATTAGCTACATAAGTTGCCAAAATGGAATGCCTATGAATAAGTTCAATATACAATTTCGAAAGACAATGAAAAATTTGGTCGAGGTCATATAGGTGTAGGTTGGTATACTCAATAATATATGAACGTTCTTTCAACTCAAAACCTTGGAGGCTAGTGAATGGCCTTATAACTTTTAACACAACTAGATCGGAATGGTTTCGCCTATGTTTTCTGATAAAATCGCATTCTAGGGTGAGGGCAACAAGATTGTAAGGCCTGTGTCAGTTCAGATGTAAACGCTTAATTGAACTAATGAATCTCATTTAAATGATTTATACATTCATAGATTCTAGATAATCGTGCGAGTTTAAAAATGAGTTTTATACAGATATTTTTCATATTTAGATCCATAGTAATTGGTTATTTTATACGTAGGTATCTATAGGCTGATTACATTGTTTTTTTTTGCTTTTAGTTTTAATTATTAGCATCTTTGCAGAATTTTAATAAAATAAAAATATGGATAGGTAGTCTAAGTGGCTAATAACACTTATTATTCTCATCGTGCGTATTGATAACCTTAAACATGAGGACGGTACTAGTAATGTTAATACCCTCTAAAGTGCAATTTATTTATTTGTTATAAATACGAGATATAACAATAATTATGTCTATGTCATAACGAGTTATTAACATTTTTAAGTCTTTGTTTTATGTCAAGAGGCCTGTAGGCTTCAATCCAAGTAATGCTTCAGACTTATCTGAAGCATTAGTCCGATTTTTTTTGTTTACATCAATACAAAGTTATGACGTCATACTAAAGCTGTTTTACTTAATGTTAAAGTTTAGATGTATATCTACATTTATCTACTCAGATAGCGTAAAACAAAATGGTGTGGAAATCACCGCGGGCCTCACACAAATTGTCACTAGAATGCTAAAAGTTAATTTAAATTCAACAAACGTTTCTCAAAATAACGGATACCTTGTTTTCATTGTTAGTTAACTGTAAAACTTCAAATTTAAATCGCAGCACTCCTACCTTGATATTTTCAAAATTGCTATATTCCTCCAAAAAATAAATTCATATATTTATAAACAATTTCTAAAACTGCAATAGTCTTTCTACGTGTGAATGTATGTTAATTATAGTTCATAATTGATGAGAAATCAATGGATTAATGCATTCGGCCATAACTGCTGTTAATAATCGGATCACGTTTACGCAGCAACGAATTGCTTACATTTTAAATGTTCAGAAATTCTGCCCTTTGGTTGCAGATATTCTTTTGTTTTGAATCAAATACCTAACCATTTTCTTTTCTTATATAAATGAGTTCTTTCATTATTATATTCAATTTCTTAAAACAATCAGTTTTAAGGAATTAAATATAGGTTATTAATACTTAATTATGTATGCTTAAATCTTTAAAAGTACGCAACAGAATCATGCTGTTTTAATAGATAAAGTGATTCAAGAGCAAGGTTAATATGTATAATACATGTACAATATAGCCTGGGCTGATTGCTAAATTTATAGTATAAATTATGTCTCTATTTAAAAATATATTTTTTAAACAAGTAAGAACGCATATAACTACCCAAACAAAGTCCTCAACAGTGTTTGCACTATTGCTTGTGCGCGAACGAATAGAGAAAGTCGTTATTTCCACAGCAATGTAATAATATTCGAGTTTCACAACACGACATTATGCGGTACTAGATCATAGATAAACCAGCTTGCGATATTGCTATTTGCTGTTAAACTTAAGGAAAATTCATAAAAATTTAAAGGCTTATTTCAGATCAGGATACAGCAAATATTCGAAAGTTTGACACAGTTTATTTTGATAAATATGGACAGCGTATCGTGTTACTGTGTATTTTGAACACATAACTTTATTAACACAGCAAAAATCGCATCCTGTTATCAATTATCAAATAATTTTTCAATGCTGACAACAAATTTGCATACATTTACATCATGTATTTTTGTCAATGCACGTGTATAAATTACCTATAAAAAGCACTACTACCATTGTCCCTAGCCGGCACTTAATAGGGTGTTAAAAAATACGAATTTGTTTATCTACATTTTCCATAACTAACATTATATACCACAGTCACGTGCAACGCATCATATTCCTCAATGTTAAGTGCTGAGCAATTGGATGCATTGAGTGTGAAATATTTACAAGAATTACAAAAAGGAACTCACAGATAAGTCATGGCGCCAATAAGCATGGCGCCCCTGGGCCCTGTGATGGTGATCACGGAGGGCGCCATCCAGTTGCAAATAGCGAGTGTAGCGTAGATGATGGCGAGAGAAGTGTACCCATCGCCGCTGAATGAGGGGTCGTCTTGTGATATACTGTCCAGTATCGTTTTCTGTATATAAAGGAAAAGCACATTTAACCAGATTTATATATCTATTAAATAAAAGACAGAAGAGATATATGGCTTAGTAAATAATAATTTAGTCATTTGGATAAACACAAAAATATTTAAGTAATAGTGCGTATTGGAACAAAAAATGTAAAGGAACGTGACTCGCCCAATTTATATTCTATTTTAAAATGTCAATGATAAAATTAAAATAAATATCAGTCGTTCTTAGCTAATAGGTATATGTAAATTAGGTTTGATCAAACTTTTATAGTGCATTAACCTTTAGGTTTATATGAAAATAATATAAGATTCAAATTTAGACCTCAAGAAAACTTGTAAACCTTGTAGTATTTCGCACAAGGTACTCTAGGATAGATAGTCCTATAAATGCCTACATATAATTTATTCTATATATGGAATAGAAGACGATATCTTTTTAAGTATTTAATATAGAAGTCATCTTTCACAATAAAGCTGTGTTAGGATTCGTTTACTGTTGCGGAGGCGTCAATAAAGTATCTGAAATAAATTCATACCCCGAAAAAGGACAAAAGTTCCACTTTCTGACATAATTCAAGGCGACATCGAACAATAAATTGCGTTACGACAGGACCGTTATTGCGTGTCAAATAAAATTTTTAATACATTTCACAATCACTGGGATTTGAGCTTTAGGTCAAATGATAAAAGCTTTTTAATTCTGATATTTCAGTAACTATAAGTTACTATATTTAATACTTTTACTGTTGCTGGTGATATTAATTACTATATTATTTATCTGTTGAACTTTCGCTACATCTTATAATAAGCGATGCGAAATAAGCTAAAATTAGATTTTTTATCACTATCCAGCCCATTAAATCCCCATGTTTTGTGAACAAACAAAACAGAAAACAATTGTCCCTTTATGTTAACTCGAAGAAACCCACGACTTTCACATTCAGTCGATATTTCATAAATTAATTCACCTGAGAATAAAATAAATTGCTTTACTACTAACTTGTCAGTAAAAGATAATTATTGAAATAACACTAATAGTCCGGAATCCCTGGTACATTTTTCCAATTGATTACTATCAAGCTAATTTTTGGTGAGTAGCTTTATTTTGATGAGACGCCCAATAATTTCCTATACCAAACTCTCGATTGTGGTAGCTAACATAGGTAGCAAGGATAAAATATGTCGATTTGGTGATTTAAAAATATTTATTACTAACTGATTTTTCTTGTGTTATATCTCAAGATAATTATCTAAATTACTTGAAAAAATATTTGTCCTACAAAATCTA
>DWAJ01005166.1:0-11853 GCA_018238005.1 Eurema mandarina | reverse complement strand
AGAAGTTACGAGGGAACAGATGAACATACATACATACATACATACATACATACATACATACATACATACATACATAGCCTGTCAAAATCATAACCCTCCTTTGGCTTTGCCGTAGTCGGGTAAAAAAGAGCGACTATCATAGTTTCTTGCAGGTTCTTCTCTGTAGAAACTGCCTTCCGAACCGGTGGTAAATGTTTTGTAATACCATGACGATTCAAAAGTGTTACTTTATGTAGCCGTTACTTTATGTAATTGAATAAAGATACTTTTGACTTTGACTTTGAAAAAACTGTGCACCTGTGACCCAGATAGGGAATATAGAACCATACGTCAAAATAAGTAAAGTATAGACCTCATTTAACAGACTCGTTAAATTAATAAAGATAATTTGTCCTTTTCCGTGACCTACTAAATTATATTATTATTACTATTTATAATATTTGATAAAGTTCTGAATTTGTTATATATTTGAATAATACATTTTAAATACAGGTATCTAAGAGCTGAGGCAACACAATTTGTAACCAAAAAACATAGATCTGGTTGTGAATAGATCATAGACATAGGCAATATTGTGGACGTTATTTATTATAATAAATTCTTTCAATAGCCAATGTTACCAATGTTAAAAATAAGAACAGTACTTATATGAATTATTTTGATCATCACTCTTGTTGACATGATTTTTTATACGGTTTACTATGACACAAGGTTATAGTAATCAGTTCAAGGTTCGTATCAAATGTAATTGGAGTGTAAAACAATCCTCGAGACATTTTTGGACATGTTTTTATAGGTCTAGTTCGCGGCTTCAGTTTCAAACATTACATTCTTGTAGAAGGTATGCAATTTGACCGTCTTTAAAATGTAACTCATATCTTGGGAACATTATAACTTAGATACCTTTTGTTTTCAAGCTAAACCAGCTTTGTTCTGCCGTTATCGCATACCTATTACCTACTTATGATAATGACAAGTTCCCATATAAATTTTGATCCCCTTAGAAGTCATTCCTCAAGCTTTGGGCTATGTCCATAGAAATCTAAATAACTTAACCTTTTTCTGTAGATTTCTATGGCTATTACAGACATACTGTAACATTTCATCTTAATCAGTTGTTTAATCGTAAAAGCGTAACAAACAGACAGACCAGCTATCAGAAGCACAATAAAGCTTGAACAACGCGTTTTTTCCAAAAAAATTAACTCACATATTAAGTTAAAAATAAATTCATAGCTGTGTCTGTAAAGTAGCTTTTAAAGAAATACTATCGGGAAAAAATTTAGAATGTTATGTAGATACTTAAATCTAAAAGATTTTTGGCCAAATACTCAAACGCATGTTAAATATTTAAGACCACACGGGGTTCATCACCTCCTTAACTACTAAATGGTATTCTTAACATCGATGATAGTAGCGCCATTAAAAGATAAGCAGGTCCAACAAGCAATACCGTTTACAAACATCTTTGCCGAACATAAATATTAGGATTAACTTATTTAATTTGACTATGAAGTATTAATATTTGTTATTTCCAGTATCGTATATCTAGAATGAATAAGAAAATATAAAAACTTATTACTTTCACGATCGGCAGACATGTTCTCAATAATAAGGAGCTAATTGGAGACTTTCTCTCACCGATATATAGAAACCAATTAGGTACAATAATTCTTCCGATTGATGCCATAGAAATGTGAGTGGAATTATAACGATATAAATGTATACAGAACTGTTCAAATGAAATTTTTTCGATTTTACTTTAAACATGACTAAAAATACTAACTAATATTTAACTAACACTGCACCCCGGTTTTGCCCGCGTTGTTTCCGTTCCCGGAACAATACCGGGATTATATCTTATGTGTCCTGTGTATACCTATCTACATACCAAATTTCAAATTAATCGGCCGAGCCGTTTTGGGTGAAAGATGGTGAAAGCTGTTTTATACATACATCCATACATTTAAGCAAATAGTGCAAACTTTACATTTTTTCTTTTAATTATCTTTTTACCAAAATAATTTACTTGACGTCTGAGTATTCTATATTCGCCTGAATAGTGTTTCTTTATTCGTTGCAAATCTATTTATAGAATTACGAATTTATAATTTATTGTAAGGTTATGAAGACGAAGGTGAAGCTAATAAGGAGGATGCTGGATAGTGTTTTGGTCTCCGGAATTATAAGCCTGTTCGGGAAATTTTCCACCGAGTAGCGGCACGTACCTACGTTTGCGCCAACCTAAGGCACTTATTCAAGAATAATAAAAAAACCAAAATTCTGCCGCATACAAATGTTAAGAATAAATAAATAAAAATATTTATAATAATATATATAAATGACACCATTAAAATGAAAGATTTATGAATATTGTTTATAACTAAATAATTGACGCCTGAAAAGAAATATTAGTAATACTGCCATCTTTAAGCACGAAACAATAAGAAAAACTGATAGGAGTATTTAAACTATAAACAGAATAAAAAAACTACATTTTCTTAGTTTATTATTCATATTCCAACGTCCAATAGGTTTGTTGGCGTTGTACATACTTTCATTCTGATATTATTTTAGTTGGTTCTTGGCTCAATTATATGATGAAGATAAAATTTTAATAAACATGTAATTTAAATTGAAACACGACAATACCTAAACCTATTGGCTTATTGATTTGACACATCAACCTTACTTTTAAGTACAAGTTAATGAAATAAGCAAACGAATACTTCAATTTTATTAATGTAAAGGAGACTAATTATAGATAAAATTAAAAATTAAAAAAATGTTTTTAATATTTAATAAAAATATATTTCAAATAATAAAATGCGAAATAGTATAAATTTATTTCGTGACGTGAAAAATGCACTGTTCTCGTGGGAAATCATCAGTTTGTCCATTTTTCTATGTTACGTTTTGCGAGCGCACTCGTGGGTAAAAAATAACGCAATAAAAATACTTTTTATATTAAAAATGAAAGGATCAAACTTATAAGACTTAAAACATTATTCATTTTGATAATCAAATTTATATTATATTTATATTGTGCATGTTGTGTTGTCCTGTAATGTCTTTACAATAAGCTTTTCATCTTTGTATGAATGTTATTTTATAGTGCATTTACTATTGTAAAGATTGGTGGACAACCTTGTATTAATAAAATAAAAAAATAAAATAAACTATTGAACCGATTTTTAATTATATTGGTACACCATGTGAACAAAATGAAAATTTGTTTGATCCAACTTAAAAGATAGGATAGCTTACATCCCAGTATTGCTCCAGTAACGGGAATTGTCATTAAATTTCGGGCTGAAAGTCGACGCCCATTTTTCCCTTACCACTCTTCCCAATACATTTTATCTCCTTAAGCGCTTCCTTACACTATTATTTAAACTCTTAAGCTACTCAGAGTTTTGAAAATCATTTTGTTTATCAACTTGATCATTAGTTGATGTGTATAGCGATAAAATAATGTACTGGCATAAAAAAAATCTTCATATATATTTTTTATTCTTAACAATGTTTAATCTAATAAAAATGTAATATTTGCGAGAACACAACCAAGTGATATTAATTTTATAAATTATCTTGTAAATTAAATGTGTAAGGAGAGACTCAACTTATTAACATATTAAAACATACTGCAAAATATATCTATTTAAAACATGTAACATACCTAATATTTTAAATGTCAAGTTGAAGACACTAGAAACATCAAGGCAATTTGTATAAATCTTTTTCTTTTTAATATAAAAATAAAATGGCATTCTTGCTTATTTAGTAACGACAGTCTTTAAAATAAACAAAACATTTGTATTATACTTTTTATTATTATGATTGTAATTAAAATATATTTATATATTTGTTTCACGGTCTCCTTTTTTATGGATCATTTTGGTAAAATTTTAACAAATAATGAAGGTAAAATAATTTCCAATATCGCTATAGAACATTTTATAATTTTGATCCATTCTAATATTATAAACGCGAAAGTAACTCTGTCTGTCTGTCTTTTCATCACGCTTAAACTACTGAACCGATTAAAACTAGATTTGGTACAGAGATGGTTTAGAGCCTGGGGAAAGAGGTACTTTTTTTTTTAAATCAACCCCCAAAAGGTGTTGAATTTTTTTATAATTTTACGCTTTCACGGGCAAACATTGTAATGAAATTTGGTAATAAAAATAGATGGTCTAAGATAAAACATAGGCTACATTTTTAACTAGAAAAAAATGCTATAAGGGGGAAGGGGGTGTCCAAAGTTTATATGAAAGTCCACGCGTAGAGACGCGGGCAACAGCTAGTGTACTTATATACATATATATATAGTCTTAAAGACGCTTTTTAAAAAGCTTGAAGATATTTCAAACCCAATAATGGCTCTTCAGTTAATACTTCTTAACTAAAACTACAAGCAATACCTAATTACATAATACCTTACACAGTTATTCTATTTCAAATACATATATTCACTATTTTATTACTGCTTACAAAAGACCCAAAAGAGATTGTACCGTCGTACCAAAATTACAGCCAGTTAACAATGTAGCAATAATATATTAATTTTAACTCCAGTTCAATCGTAATATACATCAGAAGTCTTAGACGATTACTTAACAATATTACCTCATGTTTCTGCAAAATTATAATTAGTTTAAGTTTTGATCGAGACGTTGTTTTTAAGTAGAAAATTATAAATACATCTAGTACCTACATATAACTATGATTTCAAGTAATTATACATTTTAATTAGTATTAGCGACCCCATATAGGCTACATATATTATACATATACTTATCTTTCTCTGATTAACTATCCTTTAAAAAATCGCATGAAAATCGGTTGCATAGTTTTAAAGATTTAAATATACATAGAAACAGACAGAAAGCTGAGTATAGTACGCGTCACGAATCTTTAGCGCTGAACGAAACCAGCGCAGAAGTCAAAAATAAGGTATCGAGGGAACGGCGCGGCGCGCGGGGCGCGTGATGGTCGGGTGCGCGAGCGTTGATAGGTTCCCCAGTCGTGTTGTCTTTCTCGCACCAATACGTCAATAACGAGCGCGATTCTACCGATGCGCAGCTATTCTCGTTCAGTGCTAAACATAAATGACGCGCACTATACTTCGTTTTATACTATGTTATGGTAAGTATAGGATAGATATAGGTTAGTCTTTTATTTACCCTTTTTAAAGGTCGGCAATACATTCACGAAATTTCTACAATACCACAGTGATCACAAAAATATAGCAACTATCATAATTATATCAATTTAACCAAGATCACACACCAATAATGTTCACCGAAAATTAGTTCAAGTTGATCAACAAACTATTTTCATTTTATATAACAAGTCATATTTTATACGTGATATAATTGTATAACTTATCTTTAATTCCTAAATTTTGTTACTTCTCTTATCCTTAACGTATGTTTGTCTCGAAGAAAAGACTTTAAATAGCCAAAACCATGACGTGGAAAGTCTGTATTTTAATGTATTATTTTTCTTTATTCAATTTAACATTTTTATGGATTTTAGGCGATGAGATGGACCTTGGGTTGTCTCGCATTGTATCTGGTCGAATTGTATTTATTTTTAGTTAAATATGTCGATGGCTCTTGTGTGCGGTAAAACTCAAATGAGTTTATGATAACTGCAGCCTTATAAACCTGTACCCTTCTTTTCGTTATATAAACAAATAAAAAAATAATAAAGAATTTATAAATAAGCAAATAAATAAACGAGCAATAAAAACCAACAAAGCAATCTCGAATAGCTAGGCTATCTGAGGTGATTACGGTGAGACAATGCGCAACAGGGGTGAAGGGATAACGCAGATGATCAGAATTGCGCAACTCACATCTTCCGCTCACCACGCTTGAGTAACCGCTTAGTGTGGACCAAGTCATGTGCTCACGAACTGTTCTAGAAATTTCTAGAACGGTGGGAGTTTTCAGTGAGGTTTGTTGATCACGCTAAGTCATTGAGTGTAAAAAATAGTGGTACCTAGCGGAAACAATAAGAGTCAACTTTTTCGTCACATCCCTTTGTTTTGTATGGTTATGAACTTCACCTTTTCTGATTCTGATGATTTTTTTACTATGGTTTTTTAAATCTTAATACCATTCAACATAAAGCCTGGCGTAAAATATAGTTGAGGAATATTTTCATTAAATAACATTAAACGTCTAACTAACAATTTTTTTCGAAAAAACAACGAGGATCTACACATACATAAAACAAAGACGGGTTGGTTACAACACTGATAGCCCAAGATCGGCTAGACCTATTTTCATGACTTTTGGTTGAATTTTTCTCCGCCTCGAATAGCAGAATACATCTTAAGAGGGAGTCAAAGTTTATATGAAAGTCCACGCGGACGGAGTCGCGGGCAACAGCTAGCTAAATAATAAAGAATTAATCCTCAATCCGCACGCCATCTTCAACTTGTAACGTCGATCAAATAATGCGGTGTGTACGTGAAGCAACTTACTTTCAAAGTAAATCGCTGTTGCAATCGCAGTGCTTCAGATATTTCGACTTGTTATAATTTTGGCCTTCTTTAACGTTACGAAGACGATTTCATACCGCCGTATCGAATTCGTTAACTAACAGCCAAATTTTGAATGGCTAGATGCAACGTTTAATGCAATTTCGATTTTAAATAGAATTTGATTGATTATTGAAATACTGCTTAGCAACTAGTTACTGGTTTGAAATTTGAACTCTCCTTGAATTCTAGTGACTTTTATATAGTTATTAAAATTCTTTAATACTAACCTGCGATTAAACGCGCGTTAACGTTCCTGTGACAATAATAGGATGAAAAGGATTCTATGTGGTTATCTGGTCTACTGGGTCTAATCCACCAGTGGCAAAACTTCAACTAAATCCATACTAATATTATAAATGCAAAAGTAACTCTGTCTGTCTTTCCATCACGCTAGAACTACTGAACCGATTAGAACGAAATTTGGTACACAGATAGTCTAGAGCCTGGGGAAGGACTATAGACTTTTTAACCGGAATAAGGGGTTAAAAGGGGTGGGAAGAGGGGTCAAAGTTTATATGAAAGTCCACGGGGATGGAGTCGCGGGCAACTGCTAGTAGATTTAAAAGGTAAGATGTACAATGCCCATGCATTTTAATCGTTATAGTAAGATTTTTTAATTTTAATCATATTTAATTCATATTACTTTACCTGTAGTATTAACATCGTATGAGGAGAACAATTCAGAAACTTTTATTATATGTATAGATCGAGAAACGGGTTATTTATACCGACTGCTTATAATGAACAATTTTTTTTGTGAAATTTGAAGCCAAACCTTTGATCTACTTAAATTGTCAGCAAAAGTTTAAAACAGATTAAACAATCTATAGGTATACTAGGTAATAATTTCTAAATTGTAATCCAATCTATGTAATTAAGAAGTAGCTATTAAGACAGAAATTACCTCTATTACTAAAGAAGAAGCCATACTCTATGATTATATAATAGTTAATGAGATATTAGCTAATAGTAACACGCATGAAATATTTTAATTACTTTTATTTAAGGTTGTACATATTTCTCTACTTACTTTAATTACACTGCTCTATCTCGGAAAGTTTCCCGTCTTGCTATTCTTCCTAATATAAGTGACCCATCCGTGAGATATCCAGTCATATAACCGTCGTTTTCATAAGAAATATTTCAATTCTAATTAAATATCAAATACGTTAAAATTAAAAATTGTCAAAAGAAAACGAATTGTCAGACACATCGTGAGCATTAATAACTACCAAAGCTCCCAACGAGTATACAATAAAAGCAACCATTTGTACACTTGTTTTACTATTCCAATTAACCCCATTAGTAACCCAATCCTCTAATTAAGAGTCACCTTTCGCATTGAATGTTATTGGATTGCGATCATTTAATTTAGGAACCTATTCCCTTGCTTTAAGAGCTAAATCGGCATGTGTATCGTAACCGTGTCATTATTTGGACGAATGTACGATCCGGTTTGGTCTGTCATACCGACCGAGCGACCTTGACACACGACATATAACATAATATTTTCTTCATTCATGTAGCTTCTACGTAACCTTGTCCATGAGTTACACAAGAAAGTAGGAATTTGTATGCAAATATGCAGACACAGATTTTTGTCGGAGGCGAGTAAAAGTGATCAAATTATGTATTCACATTAAAGCATGTTTAGACAAGATGATTATTTCAGAAAACATTAACTTTGCGACATTTTTACGTAAAGAATACTTTTATGAATGACCTATCTTAAAAGAGGGAAGATCTTATTTTAAAAGAGTCTGTAATTTTACCTACTCTACCAATCCGTCTAGCTTTTTTGGCACAGAAACCGCTTTTAAACTTATATTTATCTTTGTAGAAATCCGTTGTCCAATATTCATACAATACATAAGGAAATCTTTTAGACTTTTGTTTTTTTTTAAACTTCAATTTTCTCTTTGAACCGTCCCATCATTGTCTTGACCCGTTATTGTTCAGGTATTAAATTTAAGCAAATTGATTTCAATAATTGCTATCTTCAATACTCTTTTTACGACCTCCACGCGGCTGCAAAAAAATAATTACAAGCAATTAGATATCTCATCTTATGTAAGCTGACGGCATAATCGACTCTTTAATAAAACCATATGGCCTCAACTTTCGCGTAAGCCAACCAAATCCAAAATACAGGTCACGGCCTTACTAATACATATAACGCAACGCATTAGACGATTCGAAATCATAATACTATGTTAATTTACCGATAGATTTTGTCACGGTCAGATACAGTTTGAAACATAATTTTAGTGATAGCTGTTTTAGAGTACATTTAAAACGGACCGCATCCAACGTAATAGATGAGACAAAACATAAAACCCTCTCACTCTTTCTCAATATATTTTATTAAATTTTATTTTTAATAAATTCATGGTATGTAAAGTCAACACTTATAAATCAAGCAAAAATAAAAATTTAGCCAAAAGTAAAAAAAGAGCATGTGTAGCGCATTATTTGTATTTTGATCTAAATTTAATGTATTTTCGAACCCCATGAGATTAACCAGCTGTAAAAAATAATGTATTGGGTAACGTTTCTTGACATTTGCAAAAACTGGAGCTGTTCGCAGTTCACAGGCTATTCAAATTGATAGATTATAATCGATATGTATCATTGATTAGAACTTTCTTTACACGTCCACCTTTACTGAGTATTTTATGGAAACATAAAACTCTGACTTTTAAATCCATACCCATGCAAGACCCTCAACAATCTGACTATACCATATACAGATCGCATACCTCTCAAAGGGCAGCCAAGTACGACCAGTCTGTGCAGTTTTTATATGAATGATTATTTGTTTAATTACCATTCAGTTGGACTGATTTATTTCTGTAAGTCTATGAGAAGTTATATTAGGTACAAGCTATGCTACATACATACTACTAATGGAAATACATTTTTGTAATAAGAAATTTTATACAAACGATTTAATGAAAGTTATTTCAAAATATAAATTATAATTAGTCTGTAAGCAAACTCGCGCAATTCCATATTTACCTTGATATTTATAGGCTATTTTTCAATTTGTGATGTCGAATCAAACGAATTAATATTATTAAATTTGGTACAAGCAATCTTAAGTTTTAAGTAGTGCATCTTGTCCAATGAGCTTTAGTTCCTCAATTGCGATTAGAAATAATATTAAACAGGATAATAAAAAACTTCTTACATTCCATTCCAAACTTATTAATATTCTCACCTGTCTCCAACATACCTAAACGCAACCTCTATTCGTAGTAAAAATTAGCATTATTTGATTCCAGGATCCGACGCGAGTGGTCTGCCCGGTCATAGACGTGATCAGTATGGATACCTTCCAATACATCGGAGCTTCGGCGGACCTGAGAGGTGGTTTTGATTGGAACTTAGTGTTTAAGGTACGTTGCCTAAATCTTTAGACTTGTATCCTATGCTATCTACGAAATTCGAGAACCATATTTATGCCAACAATGTCAATGATATTTATTTCAAAGACAATTGTTAATAAGTTAAGGTTTTTGAATTGTTAAATTGTTGTTGGCGATCAAAATGTGAATGTTTTAATTAATAATAATGTTCATATGGACGTACGAAAACTGCCAAAAAATCGATAAACAATGAGACGATCTTAAGGCATACATTTCTCGAATTATATTTATTTATTTTTCCTTTATTACATATTCCAAAATCATAAATAACAAAAAGTAAACAAATATCAAAAAATACATATATGTAAATGGCGGCCTTATCACTAGTCAGCGATTTCTGCCACACAACCAGACCTTGCATAAACACAAAAGAAAAGAATTATAAATACGTTCTTTCCGCTTCCATTACAATTCCATATTAAGATATTTAATATTTATCAATGTCTCAATCCTGGTTATAAGTCACCAATACGGAAAATTTCGGCCAAAATCAATCAACAATTCTTATGTTAGAGTAACAAACGTTCATACTTACTGAAGAACTTTCGCATTTATAATTATTTAGAATAGATACTAAAAACTATTTCCTATACCTTTCAGTGGGAATACTTATCACATTCGGAACGTAGCGGGCGTTTGAGCGACCCTACCCAAGTGATCCGCACTCCTATGATCGCGGGCGGACTGTTCAGCATGGACCGGGCCTACTTCAACAAGCTAGGCAAATACGACATGAAGATGGACGTCTGGGGCGGCGAGAACCTCGAGATCTCCTTCAGGTACCTTGTTAGCGCGTTTACGAGATAACGAGGCGTTAGTTCAGCAATTTGGGAACTTTCTAGAGAGCTCCAAGTGAGGATGCTTCGGGATTGTTATGACGATTGTTTGCGAAACAGTGCCAGCGAGTCCTTTATTTAATACACTGAAATGTTGTCAAAGTAGAATAGAAGGTAGAATATTGAATTTAGTATTATTTTATAATATTTATTTTCGTAATTTCTCAGTAAACTTTCCTATGTATGAATTAAGTTAAAATTGGGTCTTGTATTTCCATGATTATTAAAGTGACATCTATACTACCATTATAAAGAGGTTACATTTGTGTGTTTGTTAAGTTGTTGTGGATTATCGACTGAACCAATTTTCGAAAACTCTGAACTACCTAAAGATACATCAATGATGTACTAGTTTACTACATTAAGTCTAGTTGAACGAAAGTATATGCTTATAACTTCGTGTATTAAGAGTTAAGACTAGTACGTGTCGTGTAGGGTGTGGCAGTGCGGCGGGTCGCTGGAGATCGTGCCGTGCTCGCGCGTGGGGCACGTGTTCCGCAAGCGGCACCCGTACTCGTTCCCGGGCGGCTCGGGCGCCGTGTTCGCGCGCAACACGCGCCGCGCCGCCGAGGTGTGGATGGACGACTACAAGGAGCTCTACTACCGCGCGCAGCCGCTCGCCAAGCAGGTCGACTTCGGCGAGTCAGTACACATCATATATACATTTATTGTTTGTTGTCTAATGTTGTAATGGAAGGATTAGAGCATGCTTCATTTGTAGCGGTTGTAAAGATTGAATGTTAACAGAAAAGGCTTTCCATATCGTTGCGACGCTTAGCGTTTACTAAATATTTTACTAAAAACAGCAATGTCAAACGCGTCGTATATAAAAAGGAAGTGTTATTTTTTTTCACGTTTATTTGTTGTCAGTTACTTAACAATTAATCTTTGCAAACAAAAATGATCTATTAAACCGTCGTAACGTGCACTTCAGTATCTCGGAGCGCAAGGCCCTGCGGGAGAGGCTGCAGTGCAAGCCGTTCCGCTGGTACCTGTCGCACGTGTACCCCGAGCTGCAGGCGCCGGCGCTGGG
>DWAJ01005165.1:0-11855 GCA_018238005.1 Eurema mandarina | reverse complement strand
AAAAAACCAAGAGATTGGTCGGGTAGTTTTAAAAATTTAAGCATACATAGAGATATGGGGACAGAGAAAGCGACTTTGTTTTGTACTATGAAATGATTACTGATAATGATAGTAATGATAATTACTGTGTTAACATACTTTTGTGATTGATAGTACATTTCATTATTAATTAGCTACTAGCTGACCCGGCGAAATTCGTATCGCCCTATAATCACGAAATATCAAAAAAGTGAAATACTAATCTTTTCTTACATAAGAACCTTCTCCTAATAAAAATAAATACAACAAAAAGCAGCCAAATCGGTCAAGCCGTTTTCATGTTATATCGTGACAACGGAAAATGGGTTTCATTTATATATATAGATTATCTTATCCTTAAAATAGTGTTCCAGTTAGCGTAGTAATTATCATTTTAATTGTCATTTTAATAAGCTTCTCCATTCGTTCTATATCAATAATAATTTATTCTAATTAAGGTCATTAGAAGCTATTAATCAAAATTCTTAATCATTTAAACTGTGGAATGCTTGATAACTGTAGTAAAATTTACGACAAATTTTTCATAAAATTGATTATAATTTGTATAGTACAATTAAACAGATAAACCTATGGAATAATATTTTATTAATAAGATGTTTTTGATGTCCAATGTATTCTGAATATACGTCAACCACTTACGGTTACAATTATTGGTTAAAAGTTGTTTCTTCCAGCCAAATTTTAAAAAAACCTTAAAGGATATTGACAATTTGTAGCTAGTTTATATGATATATCATTCTGAAGTAGGTAACTCCCTCAAAAGTTCTATCTTAATCTGTTCAGTCGTTTTTTGCGTATTAGAACTTTGATAGTCCAGAAATTGTCCACAAACGGCGAAGTTATGCCCTATCAAACATAAAAAGCATATACGGCTGAATTGAGAAACCTCCTCTTTTTTGAAGTCGGTTAAGAATAAAAGTATAAATAAAATAAATGTCCAAGCTTTTACGCGGCATTTTTTGTGACTTCTTTCTGACAAAAGTAGCCTTTGTCCTTCCTCAACATATTACTTGGCACTAACCCAAATTTCAAGCAAATCGGCCCAGTAATTTAGGTGTCAAAGGTAATAAAAGACAGTGTTCCTTTCATGGTTTATAAACGAATATCTTTTTTATGTGATAAGCGACTGAACATGGTTTCATGTGGGATCTATACATGGTAAACGACCAATTAAGGACCATAAACAGTCGCAAAGCTAAGTTCTTTTGATTGTTAATGGTTGAATTAAAGGATATGATAAAGAAAGGGTATATTTTAATACCATAGTACGAGTATTATGTGACATTTCTTCTTTTGAATAATGCTGGACACAGATTATGAATTCCTTAAAATTACTTATTCGAAATTCAAACTTTAATGGCAATCTTTTTTTTGAACTCATTCGAAATTCAAAATTTGAATGGCTTTATTTTTTTGAACTCATTCGAAATTCAAAATTTTAATCGATTTATTTTTTTTAAACTCATTCGAAATTCAAAATTTTAATTGTTTTAATTTTTTTACACTTGTTCGAAATTGAAAATTTTGATATCTTTATTTTTTTTTAACTCATTCGAAATTCAAAATCTGAATGGCTGGTGTTTCTTTGAAGCAACAATCATCCAATTGTCATTGTACTGTAAAGTGACGCAATACGACACGTGAATGGGTTTGTCTTGAACTGTCATTTCAGAAAGCAGATAAGTTTGACGTCATTCTTACGTCACAATACGATGACGTTTTGTGTAACGTTCTTATTAAGAACCTTTTTATTAAGTATACGGTATCGTGAATTAATTTGTACTTTAGGTTAATTTAGTAAATTATTACCATAAGTCACGAGAAATAAATATAATATATTTTTTTAATTTTTATTATATTCATAGAGCTTTGTCGATGAACAACCAGTTCAGAAAAGAAAAACATCAGGCCGTTAAAAAAGTTAAAAAAAAAATTAATCTATTTATAGACTTTAATAGTACTTCTTAGACTTTACAAAATATTTTCTCCCTTTCTCTGTATTGTAACGAAGTCGTTTAATAATTGTTTTGTACTAAGTAATAAAAAAACATTCAATTTATTTTTCAAGGACAGCAATATAAAGCCCTATGTTGTAACAGCAACGAACCTTTTGCTCCCATAAACCTTTATCCAAGGCCTTTATAAATTTAACTTCACTGTAGTATCATCTTTGACATTTCCTTCAGATTTTATGTTTCTAAAGTTGTATTATAACTACCCGTAGTTAAAAATAATTTTAATTTATTTAATAATAAACACAAATACAAAATTATATATATAAAACTTAGAAATATGTTATATTATGATGATCTCTAGAACCCACACTAGGATACCCTGTGTTGTGGGTGACTAGTCTCTTCTGTACTTAAAATTTAATATACACAGTGTCTTTTAGAATACACAGTTTATTCGGGAAAATAAATTGTGTAATTTCTAACAGTAAAACGTAGCCTATGTGTTAATCCAATGTCAGCTAACTCCATACGAAATTTTATTAAAATCGCTCCAGCCGTTTATAGTACAATGCGAAAAAGAAAAATTTTCGTGGGACATACCTCTGTCATGCAAAATATTGATATGTACTTATTTCACATAATTTCCTGAAGAAGAAAAGTTCGGTTGTCACTTCCTAAGCGTGTGGACAGGGTAGCTATGACGTATCAAAGATGGCCGCCGGGCCTCTTCTATTATTGGGTTATTTAAATATCTACTGGATTGATTTACTTGAGTAGTTATTTAGACGTGAAGTATTAACAACATTCGCGCAACCTTAATAATAATAATAATTCTTTATTGTCAATATACTATTTACAATACTGAAATACACCTTAAAACTTGAAATAAAAATACAGCAAATAGTGTTTTGACAATAGGCGGCCTTATCACTATTAGTGATTAACCTTACCTATGTATGGACAACTGACTGCCTGTCAGGCCCCAATGGTTCGATGTCAAATATTTTTATTAATGACTAGCTGTGCCAGCCACTTCGCCCGCGTAGAAATGTGACTTACAACGTGATTCTTTAAATTGCCATAACTTTTTTATTTATCAATTGACATGAATTAAACACTAAATGTTAAGTGAAGCTTACCACCATATATCTCTTCTATAATATTTTTTCTCATATATCTTCCATGTACAGACAGCGACTCGTTACATTTTTATTATATGTATTGATATTTGATGATTATCCTCGTATAAATATCATAAGCGCGATTCAGTGTACAGCTTTACACATTATAAATTACTAGTTATGACTTCAGGTTGCAACCAGGTTTTATATCAAGTTCTCTAACTTGGAATACTTTTTAACAATAAAAGGAAGCCTTAAGGCTTTGCTAAGCTCAATACTATATCCGACTAATTTGTCGCATTAAAAATAAATTTTTCGTCTTAACACGAAAAATCTTGTATATTTATTATCTCAGACAACATCAATTCAATCAATGAAATATTTAAATCTTATAATATTTTGTGAGGTTGAATGTGTTAAGCAACAATTTAGACGGTTGTAAACGTAAACTTTAAAGTTTAAAGTCTTGAACTTAAATCCTTATTAAAACTACGCTTTGTAACACTTTTAAATCGGAATAATATTTTTTAGAAAAAAATTAATCATAAATATAATTTTTAAAAACTTAAAAATCATTTTAAAACACTTTTTTTTACCCGACTGCCAAAGAAGGAGGGTAATGTTTTTCGAGTGTATGTAAGTATGTATGTATGTCTTATCCTTTGTGACCTCCTGTAGCCTAAACGGCTTGATGGATTTTGATGTATGAGGTATCGTTAGATTTGTCTTGATTACGGGAGTGTCATAGGATACATTTTATCCTAAAAGTCCCACGGGATAAAGACATAATTACTCTTTTTTTAGTGTGCAGTCGGGTATTTTGTTTTTTTAATATTAATTACTTGTTATAAAAACGCATTCAAAAAAAACATCTGCATAATTCTTGACCGATTTCGCGTCATTATAATTTTTTGAACAATTTTCAATTGCAACACGCACTGGGGTCTCTTGACCTCTGGTTATACATAGTCCACTCTGCCTTGACACAAAATGTGTAATACTGTTAACACGGAAATATAGGCTGGGTTTTATATAGCTGTGGTTAGGGTACAGTCAACTATAAAAGTATGTTAACAAATTGAATCTTACAAATAATCTACATAGTAAAATTTCTATAAATACGTGTCTTTACAAGAAGCCAAAATATTTAATAAATAACATCATTTGTTCTTCTTCTTCTTAAGGTGGCACTCCATTACTGGAGGTTTGCCATCAGCTCTTTGAATTTATGTCTGTCGCCAGCCAACCGAAACAGGTGCTCGACGGTGGCTATCCCAGTCCACTCCAGGATGTTGCGCAACCACGATTTTTTCCTTCTACCAACGCGTCTTCTCCCTTCTACTTTCCCCATCATATTGAGTTGGAGGAGTTGGTACCTATCGTGCCGTACGATGTGTCCTAGGTATCCAACTTTCCTCATTTTGATAGTCACACCATTTGTTACCAATAAACAATTTGAAAGTGGTTTGTAAATCTTTTCATACTACATAATATTATAATCATGTTCGATACATTTTGTTAAGTTTAATGACGCTATCTTCCAATTTTTTTAGTTAATATATTTTATATTTGAATTGTTTATTTAATCTAGAATCAGCGACGAAAATACTTAAATATATAATTTTTGCGTGCAATTGAGCAAGACATTCGCCTGATGGTGAGCTACCACGTTCGTCCATGAAGACGTATCGCTTATTTCCTTACCAATGCGTTAACGGCTCTTAAATTAGGAAAAAGGAATAATGAAAACGAAGGGAAGAGAAAAATGGGCCCTCAGTGCTTTTTTAAAACGAAACTTTATGACACCTCTAATAAGATTTCTTTACTTTTCTGTTTTTGTACCACCTCGGGTGAGTCACAAAATTCAAATAGCCCTTTACAATATAGTTCAAATTATATAAATATATATTTAAAACGTTTTGAACTGAAAAAATTTAAAATGTGCCTATCGATAAAGATGTGAAGATTTACAATAACACTTCAAGTGCTGTCGACGTCAAGAGGCGGCTAAACACTCGTGTATGAGGGCTTTGTTTTAACATCTTATTAAGTGTTTTTTCATTTAAATTTATTTGTAAATATTTAGGTATTTTAAAATAACACTTTTTAAAGATCTGTTGTTTATGGGTGAATACAGAAAATCGATTCAAATTTAAGAACATTTTAAGTAAAGTTAATCTGTCATATTATCAAAGTCGAATATATTAAATATAACACTAGCCGCTCCCCGCGGTTTTACCCGCGTACGTCCCGTTTCCGGGGCGATACCGGGATAAAAAGTATTCTATGTTTTAATCCCCATACCATAAATAGATGTATCTACATACCAAATTTCAACTAAATCAATTCAGCCGTTTTGCAGTGAAAAAAGACACTGTCCCATTTATAATATTAGTATGGATAGTAAACTAGGTAATGGTGTTACAGAACAATCATTAACCACCGGTATCTTTAATAAAAACTATAAAAGAATATTTAAACTGAAACAGCCCATTTCTTGAATGTATGCTTTTTTATCTTGTCACGGAAAAAGTTAGGAAAGTTATATCATTTTATTTTAATTCCATTTTGTTTCGTTAAACGGTTATCAATTACGAAAAATTACAGTTATTTCAAGTCTTTCAAAATCGACTATATAACCATTTTTAAATACAACGTAGGTCGAAAATCCATTAATAAATATATCTACCTAATAAAAATAAAAACTTTTGCCGCAAAAATACTTCATTTAAATGGTAAGTTTTTTTTTTAATTCAATGGGCAGGCAGGTTGCTATGATAAACGATATGTAATCGTTCACTTGACCACAGAAACCAGAGGTGAGCTCTAAGGAGCTTACCGTAAAGAGATTACATGCGTGTTTGAAATAGCTGGGAATACGTCATTCATTACATATACTACAACAGCATCGCCCCGCCCCGCTGGTTTGTCCGCGTTCCCGTTATAGTTTAGAATTGTTTCTAGAATATTCTTTAAATGTTATGCTTTTGTGTATAAAAAAAATAAAAAAATAAAAAATTAAGTGTCCTGTTAAATATCCTGTCGATCGGGAATTGAATAGTGAAATGGGCCCAGTACTTTTTGTGTGTTTATAATACAAACTTACTAAACGAACAATCAAATTATTATTCTTTACATAATTAATAATAAAGAATATTAGGTAGTTATTATTCTGTTCGTAATTTTTGGTGAAATATTGCTAAATTTTAAAACACAGATGAACCATTTAAAATCTAAATAATTTAACTTTTTTAAATGTTTGCTAGTAAGATCATATAAAAAATAAAGAAAGGGTCTCAAAATAAGTAAAAACTATAAGTTATAAAGTATGATGGACAGTGTATAATACAAAATTATCACGTATCATACAAATACATATAAATAGAAAATCTTATGAAGTCGATTAAAATGGAACAGTTTTTAACAGTTTCAGCTAAAATATCTGGCAAGCTTTGGTCGAATCGATACGTTCGTGCCAGACAGGCTGGCGTCTAGCACATTCCACAGTACGTTAGGTATGAAGCATTGTTGCCTAGAAATACATTATAGTTCAGCTTAGGTAAATAGTGGTAGGACTTATTACTATTATATTCCCCACAGATGGTATTTAGCTAGCCTTTATAAAGCATCGACGCTACAATAAAAATGTAAATAAGTGATTTATTAAACAAAAATATACAACAATCGATCTTCAAGTGCTACCATACTGAAGACTGATGAAGCTTGAAATGATACAGCCGAGCTGAAACAAGCGCTATGATCGCTTCTAGCGAGCTCACGCCAACATGGCCGACGAAGAAGAAAATCTGCCGATACCTCCCACGTTCCTCGAGAAACTGCTCTTCTACACGACTGCGACGTTCGTCCTCCTCGCGATCTTCAGCCTGTTCGCTTTCCTCTTCCTAGTACCCTTCGTCATAGAACCCGCCTTCACCACCATATTCATGCAGTTCGATCCCGTCGCTGCTCTGTGCGTCACCACTGAAGTCAAACACCTGGTCGGCGCCAGCAACTGCTCCTGGGCGTCCTGCAGGGAGGGCTGCACCAAAGACCTCTTCGAATGCACTCAGATACGAGTCAACTACAAACTCGGTTACGCCCCAAATATATCAGCGACCGAGTACGAAGCTCTCATTCGAGCCGAGAGGTCTCTGAGGAAGGACTACGACTACGAGAATTACGAGTCCCCGCTGGACAAAATCGACCCGGAAATGGAAGAACAGGAGCTACCTGAAGTGATACCCACAGGGTTGCAGGGTAATGACTCCGAGTGGTACTTCACTGGTGCCAGACTGTTCCCGAACGTGAAGGGCTGTGGTTATCCACCTGTTTTAAATTGTACTATATTTTATGGGAAATATAGGCCCTTGGGTACCAATTATACATGTTACTACAGTCGGGTCGATCCCGGATTGGTGATCACGGAGCTCGACATGTGGCAGAACACGCTCAACTTAGTTTACGCGATGGCTATACCGATTCCATCCTTTTTTATCTCGGTGATATATCTAACGATTGCGTATTTTAAAATTTATAATACGGAGGAGGAATCTGAACAAGCTCCGCTGCAGAGCGACGCGGAGGCCATGGCGACGGGAGACGACGGGAAGCCGACCACTCCGGGCTCTGATACTTTTAGAGAAGACCTGGCTTGTTTCGGGCACCAGTTGAAATTACAATTAGCTAACGATAAATCTAAAGAAGGCTTCGAATCTAATAGCCCTCCTATTTCCAATTCGGCGTCATTGTCTGGGTAAGTGGTCTAAACGGTGTCAGAATATGATCTTGTTTGAACTCTGAATTGTAGTGGTAGACAGTAGATTAAGTATTGTGCTAAAAATGAGACTAACAAATAGATATGCATGATAGTAGGCTAGCAACATTAAATTCAATGAAAATTCAGTTGAGAAAATAACAAAAAATTTAAAATCAGTCGAACTTATAAATTGTAAATACATTTTTTCGACAGGACCAAATCATCTTTCGTGAACGCCTAATGAAACTATTGTCAGAAAGGTATGGTGAATGAAATTTAAAAATGTTGCTTTGGAAATAATTTGCATACATTTTCTTCGCCATTCGCTTGTATTATTTAAGCACAGTCACGATACAATTTACATACGATCCAATTTGGCGGTTTAAAAGTGGTATTATTTGGTAACCCGTAACGTACAGCTGATATGAAGAAATAAGCACAATTTTAGCAAATAATAATTATTAGTACCTATTTATATAGATGTTGGGTATGTTTTCAAAGAAATCTTTTTGTTTTAAAGTCTACTTATTTTATTCACAACAATTGCATGTTTCTTTAATTTAACCACTGCTTGATAAATAAAACTAAAATAGTTTCCTGAAAAGACAAATATGCATATGAATAATAAAGAAGTTTATATATATAGCATATCCTTTATCTTACTCATAATTTTTGCTCATGAATATTGCTATTTTTTATTTATTAAATACACTGCTAATATATTATGCTGGTATCATAACGTTACTGATTATATAAAAATATAATTACGCATGGCTATAATTGTTTATGCATTTTCGACATAAAAACAGACCTGTTTTAGGTCCTTACAGCTTACATACTTACATATACTTTACCGAGGTAGCAATAAAGTTAACCAATGTAACATACATTTTACTACCGTCGCTTGTGACGTAAGATCTGCATTCGTAAAACTTAGACCTTGCCCACAAGGGTCGTTTGCATGGCACGACTAACCAGGTACCATAGACCTATTCGGGCCAGAAAGCTTTATATAAGTTTTGATTCCTTAAAGGTAGCTAACACATACGTGAGCCTGAAATTTGATTGAGCGTTGAGGTGATATTACTCTCATGTAATCGTGCTAATAATTCTTGCTCATTAAAGACATTAAAATAGAATCAATATAGCTATAAATGATCAAATCCAGTCAATTTTATAAACAATGTACAATAAATACGCTGTAAAATTGTCGAAAGTTTCGACTGACAACTTTGTTCAATAAGTCTATAAATATTATTCTTTCAGATGACACGGCTCCTGAAAAGGCTTCGGATACAAAGTGCACCATGAACTAAACTAAAATGGACTATTATCGCCGACGGCTTCGCTTGCCGCCTCGCAGGCTTCAGTGGGGTACAATGTGTTGTGAACATTATTTCCGTGACAACAGAACATCATCTTCACACCAAAGGCACAGTTGGCTTAAGAATGATCTTTCGAAGACTGTTTTAATTACGGAAATTATGCAAGTTTAAATTTATATATAGTATTTTCGTGAAACATTGGATACAGTTTTATTATAAATGAAGTACTGGTGGTAATTCGATGCGAATAAGTGATACTAATGTTATTGTTTTGTTGTTATCATGACCTTATCTTGGTCTTGCGAGATCGATAGGATTAACTCATGACATGAGATCATGGAAGTTAGTAGAAAGTTCTTGTTATTGTTGTCACGGAAGATAATCATAGATATAGGACTCTTGAAGTAAATTTTATGCTCGTCTGCTGTTGTGTCAAATGCACGCAAGCTACATAAAATATTAGAGCAACCGCTAGGCTATGTAATTAATTCAAACTGGAAATTGTATAAATATTCACAAGAAACCATGAACATTGACGTTGTATGACGTTTGTATTAAACAGTAAACATCGCTTCAATATCATTGTGTTACCTCTCGATAATTTTAGATTAGACTATTATTAATAAGAAATAAATATATCCATCAACCCGATTCCATATAATTAAACTGTAAATATTATTTTGCGCGATTCAGTTATTTACACCGAGCGATATTTTTTACCGTTTACCGTTAAATCGTAATATAAAAATCGATTCACAAAAATCGTCCCTGCCAGCAAGTATCGATTCTTCCGTCCCAAGCCTAAACTTTTTAAAAATTCAACGATACTGATGTCCATAGCGGTGCGAGCCTATCCAACCGAAACATTAGAATCGATAACGCTAATACCATTTCATAATTGCTTAAATGTTAGTGTAATTTTCCGTCTATTGATGCTCAATGAAACCGTTTTGAAATATTTAATTGGTTTATTCGGATGGCTTTAAATTTAAGAAGTTGTCTCGAGTGGGTTGAATTCGTGATACACGCACTACCTTTGTAAGCTTAAAACATTTTTATTGTGTAAGCATTGTCTATTCACAGTTCAAAAATGTAATTCCCAGAAAACTGAGCTCATAAATAAGAATATTAAAATAATGAATGTGACTACACATTTGTATTAAATGAGCTTTTTCAAATTACCTGTCTCAGGAGGGATAACTTTTCGCGATGATTTTGTGAGCCTTCGCGCTGTGCGTAAGCTCACGGAAACGTTAAGGGATTCTCATAATTATTAATTATGTACTAGTAAACCCTACGCACTATGCGTTAGGCTCACGGAAACGTTAATAAATTATATTAGGTTCTAAATAACCTGTTGAAGAAGCGATGTACGCGATTTCGCCCACCTGGACACTAAATAAGGGTACCTTCGCTTCTATGACCATAATTATAACCCAGTTAAACACGTAACATTTAGCGACCAAATTGTTTTAAGCATTTCAAATAAGAACGCAAGACCTACATATAGTAGGTATTTAGGAATTGATAAATTTAGATATGACGGGTTATAAATTATGATTAAAAATTCATTATAATATTAAGGGCTGTGCTGCATTCTTTTATTATAATTTATAAGTCAAATTTTTGAGCCTTCAATTGTTGTTTTTTACGGTTTTCAAATTCATAATCCCGTTTACACTAAAGCGAATTTGTATTGAAATAAATAATTGTTATTTGTACAGCACTTTTGATATCATTTAAAAGTCGAAAGTTTAATACGTGACAAACGTATCTTGTTACTCAAAATGATCTACATAGTTGTAAAATTTTCAACTATTTCTTATGCTTTTCCGAGGTATTGATGTTGGCACGATATTTTGACTTTGTGAAATTTGTTGGAAATGCTTGTATATACAGCGTAAATGTTAGCCTTGAAGCCCAAATTAGTATCATGATATATAAAACGTATCATTTATATACAAATAAAAATGTTACATTTTTTACAATAAAAGAAATTATGATTCATTATTTATTAATTTTAAATCATGATCGAGAATAAAAATTTAATTTGAATATAAATGTTTAATGGAAAAATAATAAATGTTGAAGTTTATAGATTATTATTAACATCTGTTAAGGTATATTGTATTGTATTAAAAATGCTTAGGCAGTGAGAAATATTTTTAAAATTAGTTAGTATATTGCAAAAGTACCACGCGCACATTTAGACTGTAATTTAATAAAAAAATTAAAATAAATAAATAAATAAAATAAAATTTACTATTAATATTATTTGTCATACGCTTCTTAAACTTTATTAACTGTAAGTAAATTAATTATTCAGTCATTTTTACATAAGTATAAAATTATGTTTAATTGAATTCTTTGCATTCATTTTTTATTCAATATAAAGTCAAAGTGATTTAATGTAAATTTTATGTAAGTAAGTCGAAAAGCAATCGCATTATATCAAGTTGTGAACTTAAGTCAAATTATTTATAAGTGAAGCTTTTAGTTGTTTTAGGTCAATGATATTATATTTAATAGATATGTAGCGACCGCTATTCATGCGCCGAGTCTGAATCGCGCTTACGATATTTTTCCGAGACTTAGCATATATACAACTTCTCGACATCGAACCATCGGGGCCTAACGGCCGGCCAGTCAGTGGTTCGAC
>DWAJ01005164.1:0-11858 GCA_018238005.1 Eurema mandarina | reverse complement strand
TCCAGAGCAATACTGTTTTTTTTCCCCTTTCCTGTGTTTTTTATTTGTTTACTTCACGTGTGTATTGTTATTCTTATTTTTGTAATCTGCTCTGGAATAAATGTTTCTTTCTTTCTTTCTTTCTTTCTAATTATATTTTTACTAATAATATTTTTTCTAATATCTATGAAATATATTCTTGTGATTTTTTATAGAGTTGGATTTTTTTCAGAGGGATAACATGGCAAAATACTTCGGAGTGCTTTTTGCAGCGTGCGCTGTCATATTTTGTAAGTGGCCGTTACTTTTTAAAGTTTTGAATTTATTCTTTGTTGTATTTGTTTGTATGTCTAATGTTTTTATTGTTACAATTTATTAAATTTTGAATTGTCCTTTTAATTATAATACAACTTGCTTTTTATCTTATTATTAGGTAGTTAACGTTCTTAAATGTAAAAAATTTTTTTTTTTTAATTTCAAAGCATGACAGATTATTTTTTTTGTTTCCAGGCACAGGACAGCCAGTGGAAAAACTACCGATCTTGAAAGAGGCACCGAAAGAGGTTCTCTTTAGAGTCTCGGAGTCAAGCCATCCTTTCTTGTTAGAGTGCAAGATCGCTAACGGTGACGCTCAGGGAGTCAAGTAAGGATATTTATCGTCTTAATTTACTTACAAATGGCTTTTTTTATTTGCCTACTTATTTAAGTAACATATTAATTCTACGATATTTTGTGTAAGACAAAAGACTGTATGTTTGACAGGCATATTTATGTTTAAGTAAAAATTGGACCAATATTCGTCAGATGAGAATTTTTATTTATTATCAAAGAAAATGAATTTTCATACATAGGGTATGTGTTCGTATAAAAAAGGGCTAGCGAAGTTATGACTCAATTATCCCGCGAATTCTGCCGCCTGCTTACTAAATTCTGACTAAGAAATAAACTACTAAACCAAATAGAAATAACCATTTTTTGATTCTAGGTTCTCTTGGCATAAGGATGGCAAACCCTTGAGTTTAGAAAATTCCGAGATCACCCAACGCAGAGGCGAAGGCAGTCTGATCTTTCTCAACCCTAAGGACAGCGATGCTGGCCAGTACCAATGCTTCGCGACCACCAACCTCGGAACAGCTTCCACCCGACCCATCAACGTCAGAAAAACCTACATCAACGCTCCCAAACCGAACCTCCAAAAAGTCCAACCAGTTGACGGCAAACCCTTTAAACTGGACTGCTCCATCCCTGACGCGTACCCAAAACCAGAAATCACCTGGGTATCCCAACTAATAGCTGATCCCCGAGTAGCTAGTGAAGTCAGCGATGCCAGAATCACTGTAGCTCCTGAAGGAACCCTGTACTTTTCAAGTGCAGAGAAGCATGATGCTAACAAGAAATTCAAGTACGTGTGTATGGCGATCACTCCCGCATCAGATTTTGGTGTACCGCTAGCTGAATATGTTATTGAAGACGTTGCAGATAATAAGAATCAAGATAACGAGGTCTACGAGCAGTATACAACCAAGGATGTCACTTTATATGCTGGAGACTACACCTATCTATACTGTATCTTTGGAGGAGTGTAAGCTTTTTTTTAATTACTAGTAACCCTGGTTTTGCACGCCTATTTTTTTGGTGTAATATATATAAACTCTTAAATAGCTTTGCTCAAAAATCTGTTTTGTTGTTTTGAAGATCTGAGTATGTAGACAGAGGATGTAGCTTTCAAGTGAATCGCCTTAAAAAGTTAAAAAAAACTTATCTTTCGATACATTATGGGGTAGGAGTTCTGAGACGGACTTCAGATCCACAAAAAAAACTAAAAACAGCAAAAACGGAATACTAGAATTGAATATAAATGCCATATTAAAATAGGCGATGTAAATATCATTATCTTAACTATGCACTGTTATCTTTATCTATGAATACGTAGACTCAATAAGGAAAATGCATTATTTTAACGATAATCTATTTATGGTTATGTTTAGACTTAGAATATGCACTTAAAATATATAGCCTACATACAGTTTATTTAAGTGCCAACTTTATCGGGAAATAATCCCACATAAATTACAAATACGTTGATTTCGAAACAAATTTTTCCAACGGTCGGAGTTCCAGCGTCACTTTCCCGCCATGTCAATTGAATTTTATTTTTTGTCAATTGTCAGTTGTTTTTTTTTTAACTATTAATATTAATTGGTATTTTTAATATTATTGTTTATATAAAAAAATACCTCAGACAGCATTTCATAGATACTAGACTCTTAAGATCTCGTCCCCAAATTCACTGAGTAAAACTTTTTTTATTATTATATTTTTAGGTTTAGTATATCGCTTAAGACGTCAACTTACTATAGATAAAATAATTTTTAAATTTTTCTTTAACAGCCCGCTAGCCCACCCCGACTGGTTCAAGGGTGGTGTTGACATCAACGGCGCGGCCGGCGACAGGGTTACCAGATACAACCGAAGCAAGGGCAAGAGGCTACTCATCCGTGAAGTGTTGCTCAGCGACGCTGGTACTTACCGCTGTGTTGCTGACAACGAGAAGAGCAAACCTAAAGAACATACTTTCAAAGTCACTGTTATTTGTAAGTACTATACATTGACAAATATAATAATAAATATTTCAGGACGCTTTCACGCCATCTAATGACTAATCCCACGCTAAGCAGAGCTTGTGTTACGCCAACTACAATAGCAACAATCAGACCCCATAATAATGCAAATGTAAATTACAAATACATATATATATTTCCGGTGTGGAGATCGAATCCACGACTCTTCGCGCAGAAAGAAGTTGTGCTACCACTGCGCCGAGGGGTGGTTCAATAAAAATTGTAAAACATTTTAACGTATAATTAGTAATATATTTATTTAGCGACCCGCCCCTGCTTCGCACTGGTGCAACTACAGAATGTCCTCATACACAATGTTCACAGCTTTCTTCGGAGCATCTTCGGAACTATTCACTTAAATTACATGTTGTAAAAAGCATATTAATCTACATTAAATGCACAATTTATTTAAGGTACTTAATTGCATAAGGTTTAATGCTGTATAGTTCAAAATCACTTCGTAAATAACCATTTATTAGGAAAGGATTAAAAATGGTTATGGTGGGTTATCCCTAAGAGATAGACATATGCCATCGCGGAATTTTTTGTAGAACTTTTTAAGGTGGACAATACTGTAGTACAATATTTTGGTCTATTTCGTAGGGTTTAGCCAGCGTATGCAATATAAGCGCAAAAAATCGTTCTTATTTACGACGTCACCTTAGAAACCTCTAAATTTATCAGTTTTTGTCTACTATATTTTGCATGTATTTTACATATAAACCTACCTTAAGAATCACTCTATCTATTAAAAAAAACTGCATCAAATCCGTTGCGTAGTTTTAAAGATCTAAGCATACATAGGGACAGACAGACAGCGACAGCGACTTTGTTTTATACTATGGAATAATGACTGAATTTACGACACTGTATTTGAAAAATTACGAATAATTTACAGTATTTATTTAATAATTTGTATTCCTTAAATAAGAATGAGGCGATGAGAATATTATCTTTGACATCAAAAGCACATGTATTACAATATTATATAATGTTCTCGTCTTAACAGCTGCTCCTAGAGCTGTCAACGTCCCGCAAGGCGTATCAGGCGTCGCACCTGGCAAGGACATCACCATCCCCTGCCAAGTATCAGGGTTGCCAGCTCCAAAGATAACTTGGACATACAATGGCAAGGCCCTCACTCCCAGCCAATCAGTGACAGTCAGTCAATCAACAAAGGATAACGTGACAGTTGGCGATTTGACAATTCGTGGCGCGCAAGCCTCCCAAAAAGGTTACTACGGGTGCAAGGCTGAGAACCAACATGGAGTCATCTACTCCGAAACATTATTGAACGTCGCTTAAATTGCGCTTTTTTATTTATTTAATATCATTGTAACACGTAGATATAACTTTAATTAATAAATTTATTTGGACATATTTTCTTTTTTTTTTAATTTTGACAGTAAGGAAATCATTATTGACAGTTATCACAGTGTTGCCATTGCTGTATTTCTTTTATTGTATCATATTGGATTGGAGAAGGTAAAAATAATAGAAACGATAGAAATAATTTATTACTTAACACTGATCTCACTCGCTGCCATACTAACCCCATGATGAGACAGCAAATGTCCCCTTAAACTACACTTCTGAATAAAGGCATTTCCACAAAAATCGCACTTAAATCGTCTATCATTATTGTGTATCCTCATATGTTCACTTAACGTATATTTCCTAGCATACGCCTTATGACATACTTCACATTTAAACTTCTTTTCCCCGGAATGCTTAACCGCATGAGCCCGCAATGCCTTTTTGCTAAAAAACTTAAACCCACACTCGGAACACTGATAATTTTTCTCCATCAAATGACTCCTCTTTATATGATACATGAGCAATGACTTCAAAACATATGCCTTATCGCATATATTGCACTTATACTGGGCCTCAGAATTATGTACTTTCACCATATGCTGGTTTCTCTGATAATAACTCCGGAACGGCTCATCACAGAACGGACAATTACTTATACTCCTATTCCCTAAATGCTTAGTTTTCTCATGATACAACTTCTTCATTCTACTTGGAAACACTTTGTCACACAAATCACATTTAAAACTACCCTCCGAGTGAATATTAACATGAGTTTTCAAAGACCGCTTTGTAGCGAAGGTAGACCCACATTTTTGGCAAATATAGTTCCCATAGTGCTTATTCATATGTTGTTTTAGCATTTTGAACGTTTCATACTGCGATGGGCACATAGCACAGTGGAAACTATCACCTTTTTTTAACACAAACTGAACGAGGTAATCCTTGACATCTTTATATGTGACTATATTATGTTTGTTCATCAAATGATCCTTGAATATAGCTAAGTCCTTCATATTCTCCTTACACAGGGTGCATTTTAGATCAGCTATATCCAATTTAACATGGTAATCATTTGCATCACTTTGGGTTTTGAGTTCAAGCCGTTCATCTTTATGTACATCCTCGGTATGATGCCTCAACTCTTTAGGATCAATATAACTTGAATCACAGTAGCTGCATTGAAATCCCCGCAACGACCAATTCTTGAAAGGAATTGCATTTGAATACTTCAAAACTGTTTCTAAATTGTATTTGTGTTTTGTTCTTGTTTTAATTACTTTTAGCTTTGACGTCTTTCTCTTTGTTTCGGCTTCTGAAATGTTATTGAGAGTAATATTCATAATAGATATGAATCCTAATTTATAGTAATCTATCAAGCAGAAAACCCCTTCTCTCACAAAAAACTGTCGCCAAGTAACCTTCCTTCATTTAAATCCCATTGTGGTTATTCCTCTATCGACTATCGAGTATCGAGTATCGACTATCGAATATCGAATATCCAGTATCGAGTATCAAGTATCGAGTATCATGTATTGAGTATTATATACGATTAATTATGACGCAGGAGTTAGGGATTTAAATATGAAGTGATCATTACTTATGTCAAGTTTTCAAAGAAAACTCAAAGTAGTGAATAACGTTCCATCATCGTTTGCTTTTTAATAAAAATTTATTATCTGGGCTCTATAATATTGTCTCAGAGATATCAACACTGTTCAACAACTCGAGCGAAACTGATTTTTTCAAACAAACAAAAAATTCTGAACCAAATGTAATGAAATCTGGTAAAGAGATGTAGAGCCTGAGAAAAGACATTTACTACTACTTTTTAACTACTGCCTTTGGCTACTTTTTTACTGGAAAAGGGGTTAAAAGCCCCTTCAAAGTTTATATGAAAGTCCAAGCGGACAGAGTCGCGGGCAACAGCTAGTGAAAAAATAAATACATTGTACATTGCATTGATTCAAGAAAAATCAAATAATGAATTATTTTACAACCATTTTAACTACTCTAATAATTGTTTTAAAGAACAAGCATAATTTTAAGTTACAACTTAATAACCTACTTGAAGATTTTGTAATTTTCTTGAGAACCATTTTTCCTTGAGCGTTGGCTTCATTATTTTTCTTTACACGACTCTTTCTTCTTTCTTCTTTCTCTCCTGTGCTGTCTACATCTTCTTTGACTGAAATAATATTACCTATTATATCACGGTGGTCACCTGAACAGGATGTTTGTCTGGTAAATGAACCTTGCATGCCCGAAGACTTAAAGGTAAGAAAGGCAATTGCTCATTGCAAAGGCACTGTGCTCCGGTCTGAAGGGCACTGTTGTCAGCAATATTAATATCCCTGTTTTAGGTTTACTTATGATGGTAGATAAGTTTTACTAGGTCTATGATTAAGAATCTTTTGTCAAATTAATTTCAATCGAATCAGTAATTTAGGCTCTACAATAGAACGTACATAAAAAGCCATATGCATCTTATAGTCGGGTAAAAAAGTAGGAAAAGAAATATAAAAAAAATATTTATACCTATATGTGTCATAACACAATTCTCCGAATCACTGCTTTCTTCTGACTTAAGTTCGTATTTGATGTTTAAGTCTTCTTTATCTGTGAACAAATAATAGTTCTAAATACTTTTAAAATCTTCATAAAACTAGGTTATATGTAATATGTATGTTGTATAGGCTATATGTATCTATTTATAACAATGATGATGAATGTACTTGTGTGTGTGTGTGTGTGTGTGTGTGTGTGTGTCGTGGGCGTACCTAATGGTCTTTTATCTTTTCTTAAATAAATTTGCAACTTACTGCTCTAGGATATATGTTACATATAACTAAAGATTCACATAGGCTTCTTTGTAGTGTATATAAATGTAGTAGGACTTAGACAGAAGCCCATGTGTGTGTGATGAATATGTAGTAAGTCAGTAGTAAGTACAAAAATCGTGCAAAAAATTTATTAATAACTAGCTGACCCGGCAGGCTTCGTACTGCCTTTGAAAAGTGCTGTTTTATTGCTTTCTCGGCAATTATTAGATTTTTCTCACCTTTTAAACATTCCTTAAACTTCTACGAACATATCAAAACCAAAATAAGAGAAATATGTTTAGCCATTCTCGAGTTTTAGTGAGACTAACGAACAGCAATTCATTTTTATATATATAGATAATTGCATACCTATATTATCTACCAAACAGATGTCAGACTTGCCCACAGTCTCTACGTATTTTGTTTCACGTTCGGCAAGTATCTCATTATCTGAAAAAACATTGATTTTTATAATAAAGCTGACATAATAATTCCAAAAATTCAATAGTTCTTTTTAATAAAAATCTTTTAAATAAAATCACTCTAACTCATACAAAAAATCCGCATGAAAATTGGTGGTGCAATTTTATAGATTTAAGCTTTATAATTATTATATTATACATGGAAGAAAGAGGCTTTGTTTTATACTATGTAATGACTAATGAAGTACAGTTCTGAGATTATTTCCTGTTTAATTGTAACTAAATAAATTTTTTTTTTGAGGTGAATCTCGCTCCATTGCCTGAGGGGCATTTACAGCTCAGCGCGGACTTTTTGAGCGAGCTGAATGGCTCGCCCTTGCGACTAAGGGCTTCCCTCCCCCGTGGGAGGGCCGCGGACCTCGGCTTGGGCTGTCGCCAGTGAGGACGGGGCCTGAAGGGCCGTACAGAAGCTCACCCGGGTGAGCGAAAAAAAATAGTTATAAGTAACATGTTTTTATAGCAGAGGGTGGTATGGTATAGTAGCACGGGCTGATATCTGCAACTCCACGTCAAGGCATGGTTTTGCCTGTGGGTGGGTCTCTATTTGATCCACCCCAGGTCATTGAAGAACGCCAGCAGTTTATTAACACTGCTCTCTGGTAGTACTTAGCCCTGTAGCGGAGGGTGATAGTAAACTAGTTTATAAATATTACACATACGTAGATCGTTTGCTGTTCTTAAAAGCTGCATAAACACCTTCTCCGAATATATGAGTTTGTTTTTAAATTCAAGTGATTCTCGCAACTTGTGAATGCATTCGTCACAAATTGATGAAGACTCCGGCTGTATTGTGGATAACTGTAATTAGAGAAAAAGAGTGAGTGGTATAGGCAACTGCAAAATTAGAATAACACTATATACAATGGCGGATCCAGGGAGAGGACTTTACTTGACCACAACTATGTTACACCTGACTGGATCCTCCACTCGCTATATATCATTGAAATAGTAAAAGAATGAAGTTAAGACAAGAAGAATAAAAAATATATTATTTTCAATATACATAATAATGGACTATTTAAAACCATTAACATTAGTATTTATATAGGTCTTTAATGCTATTCATTTATAGTATTGAATAAAAATAACACTTAAAATATGTTTGTTATTTTTTTAAAGTAGAATTTATGTGAAATATTGTAAAAACCTCAAATTTGATTAAAAACCCAAACATATGTGGTAACATAAGACTTACAATGATATTAAAGCATTCTTGAAGCATATCAGAATAAATTTCGTTTTTATTTAACCATGTGTATGTTGAATTTAAATCTTTGTGCATTCCTAAACTGAGACAACAGCGACAAACCGTTTTTGACTCCATTTTAATGTTTTACAGATCTAAATTAAGTATTTTCTTAGTAAATCTTATTAATTTAATGTTATTCTTAGTTTTGTGTAAGATAAATAAATAAGTCTGCATCGATTGAAAGTTGAAACGCGATATTTTGTAAATAATAAATAGGCAAATTTTAAATTGTCTTATTTGACATTTGATTGACACTTAAAGGTTTTTTTTCACTGACGATGTTGCCATAACTGCTGTCGTTGTTCTAAAACGTAAAAAGTAAAAACAGTTTTGTTAAGTAAAATTTTGTTTTGGAAACATTTAAAATACGAAATGTTCAAAATTCATTCACACTATTTTGATTAACCGTTCATGCTGAAGCTTAAATAATAAAGCAAACTTTACAGATGTTAAAACGCAAGTGGCAACTGGCAGCACGCATTATTGTGTACAAAATGGCGAATCCCTTCGGACGCTAGTTGATCAGTGCCCAGTTTATAAATAAAGATTTCTATTTAAATGTATAAGTAAAAGTTAAAACAATGGAGTTTGATAATGTAATAGTTAAGGAGAATCCCGGGCTCTGCCGGTGTTGCCTTTCTGAGGGATGTTATAAGGAACTTGGAACCGAATACCCATGGATGGATGAAACCGAAGTTTATGCCGATATGCTGCTTGAATGTTTTGATATTAGTGTAAGTAATATATAAAACATAAATTATATACAATGAAACAAAGTTCACACAGTTCCGGTTATATTATTGACAAGGTTTCCCTAAATAATTTATTTATTCCTATTATCTTCAATAACGTACCTTAATATTCTAATAAAAAATTACGAAATTGCAGTATAGGTCGTTTTATTCAAATAAGAAGGTTTTAGGTATCTACAATACTAGAAAAATATTTAAATATTTAGACAATAGAGAAACATCTATGTATTAAAAAACTTATCTGAAACCAATTAGAGTGTTTATTTATATTATTATAGGACATTAACATGTTTATTTAGATTTGATCTTGTCTTAAGAATGTTATAATAATATAGATTAGAAATAACAGGAAACTAGCTTTCATCCGTGATTTTTTTTTCATGTCAGTTAATATTATTTGTGTGAGGGATTTAGAAATTAGAGATTCAGGTGGTTTTAAATTATTACACTAAATCTATTCTAATATTATAAAGAAGTAAAGTTTGTGTGTTTGTTAAATTGTAAGGGGTAATCACGGGATCTACTGAACCAATTTTAAAAATTCTTTCACCTATAGAAAGTCACATTATTGCTGAGTGTTTTATATATAAAACGAATATAATTGTTAACATTATGCCCAACGAAGTGGGCGCGGATCCGCTACTAGTGTATAATGTATAAATAAAAATATATTTTTAAGCGTGAAATGAAGAAAAAAACCAAAATCTAAATAATATATTTGTAACAGATCTCCCATAATCATAGATTAGTGCAAATGACTTAATAATGTAGATTTTTGTCATTTTTTTTGTTTTATATTTTAAATATAAAAAAAACTCCTGGACCAGGAATGGACAACAACTCATACACATTTATTTAAATCAATTACTTGATATTTAGTATTATTTCATAATGACTTTGTCCACATGGACTTTTATATAAAGTTTTTTTTCAGTTAAAAATTAGCCTATGGTTTAACTCAGGCTATAGATCATCAGCGGTTTGGCCGTGAAAGCATAAAATTATAAAAAGTTTCAACCCCCTCATGCAACCTTTTAGGAGCTGATTTTTTTCCATTAGAATCTAGGTTGATTTAAAAAAAATAGCCTATGTACTTCCCCAGGCTTTAGACTATCTTTGTACCAAATTTTAATAGTTTAGTAGTACCAATCGGTTTAGTAGTTTTAGTGTGATGGAAAGACAGACAGGCAGACAGAGTTACTGTCGAATTTATAATATAATTATGGATATAATCATTATAATTAATGAATGATTATATTCATTATCGCAATGAACCCTTCAAATTTTCTTAATAATGTCTACACCATTAAGTACACACTGTATATAAAATGTTTCAGATATCACAGCATGGAGAGGGTCCCAACGGTACCAACCGTCTTATTTGTGAAGTGTGTATCACGAGGCTTCGGGACGCATGCAATTTTAAAAAACAGGTACTGGATTGTGAGAAGAAATTCGTTGATATGATCGGACGAGGCGAGTTTAAACAGAAAGGTTGGTATCACTGAATAGTTTAATTATTAAAATCAAAGTTTTATCTGTAGTTTCTGATTCCCTGGCAACACAGCAATAAAAGGTGTTTTATCATCATAAAATAGTATAAAACTACGCAACTGATTTTTATGCGATTTTTTGCAATAAATAGAGTGATCAGAGTTAAATTTATCTCTATAACACATGCTTAATACTAACTACTAAAACTTTGGGCTAAGCCCGGGCTGGTCGCTTAATAAAAAAATGTTACAATTTATTATACTTGGAATAACTTAACTGTCCCTTAATTCTTGTTAATATGTCTTATGATTTTTTTAGAAGCACCAAGTTTAAAATGTGAACTAAATTTGGAGGAAACTAACAACGATGGAACAGAAATGGAATACTTGGATGACGGAATGGACTTTGACAATGGTATTTGTAATATTTTTATAAATGAAAATACACATGCATACACTAACACAAACATATTAAATCTATCTATACTAATAGTAGCTGTTGCCCGCGACTCCGTCCGCGTGGACTTTAATATAAACTTTGACCCCCCTCTTACCTCCTATTACCCCTTTTTTCCAGTTAAAAAGTAGCCTATGTTCTTTCTGAGGCTCTAAACCAACTGTGTATCAAATTTCATCACAATCGGTTCAGCAGTTTGGCCTTGAAAGCGTTAAATTATAAAAAGTTTCAACCCCTTGCGAAACCTTTTGGGGGTTGATTTAAAAAAAAGTAGTCTGTTGCCTGGGGAAGGACATAGACTATTTTTTTTTTATATCTTTGTACCAAATATCGTTCTAATCAGTTCAGTAGTTTAAGCGTGATGGAAAGACGTATAAAACAGACAGAGTTACTTTCGCATTTATAATATTAGTATGGATAGTATGGATTATAAAGAAGTTTGTGTGTGTTGTTAAATTGAAAGGGATCTACTGAACCGATTTTAAAAAATTCTTTCACCATTATAAAGCTACATTATTGCTGAGTGTCATAGATTATATAAAAAGCGAGATTACTGGGCTATTGAGTCTTAACATCTGATGACTCAAAGTGGGGAGCGTCGGTGTAGTGCACCCCTGCCCGGAGTTGGGCTTTATAGCAAAGTTCCGGGTAGCACTGCATTGGCTATGGGCTGGCGTTACTCTTACCAT
>DWAJ01005163.1:0-11860 GCA_018238005.1 Eurema mandarina | reverse complement strand
GGTTTTCAAAGGGTTAATCCGTACAAACGTATTACGGTTAAGAGTTTTATTTAATTTAAACTTTGCGTCGAAGGCTGCACTAACATACCTACGGTGCGTTTTTGTTTTTTATGCAGAACCAATGCAAAACTTGTTAAACTACATATTTTTATATGTAACTCTATACGGATACTATGAATTTAAAATCTGTTACATTGTTTGTTTTATTTTTTATTAAATTCAGCTTATTTTGCTGATTATAATTAATTAAGTCCAATAAATGCTTTACAAAAGAAAAAGGAGGGGCTGAAGAGGGGCCGTTAATAAACCGGCCAAGCGCGAGTTGGAATCACACAGGAAGGTACAACAACAACGCTATAGCATTTATCGTGACTGCTAATGTTCAATTTGAAATTCTGACGTTGATTTTCAGTTGAAGGGCGGGCAATCCGGACGACCATGCGTGTACAATAATTTTTGAAAATCAAAACGAAATAGACAAAAATAAAAACACCAAACTCATCTCAAGAAACATTACCATAAATTCTTTTATAATATAGACAAAGATTTGTATATAACCTCATAAGCTTATCAAGTTATCCCATAAAATCTAAATGGTTCTATAAACAATCTCCGAACCATATGAACACAAACCTAAACTTAACAAGTACTAACACTGAAACACGCTTTATTCAATATCCGATAAAACTATCATAAAACGCGATTCGGAAATATTGATATTACCAACTGCTATTAGGGAACTGGAAACTAACATTACACTAGTTTTGCGGCATTAGAAGTTGTAATACGAATCCTATGAGCGATTTACGCACATGCTATTCAAAGTTGGATAATGAAACGGTCTTGTAATTGAAAAAGTTTTGGTATTGTTATAGATTTTGCGATATGCAAGACCTGTGGCTTCGTCGGGAAATCCGGCATAATTTGCTTTTTTTTTGTGATGGCGGGAAATTTTGCAGTAGCTTCGCTTGGTGGTAAGCGACCTCTGCCCATAAACCTCACGACTGCGTTGTCGATCTTTGAAGTAGGAAAACGGAAAGGATTTGTGACGAAGGGGAATTAGGAACAAGTTAAAGAAGAACCACATAAAAATCGGTAGCGTAGCTTTAAAGATTTAAGCAAACATATGGACAGACAGGAAAACGCGATTTTCTTTTATACTATACTAAATGTTGCTCGCGACTTCGTCCGCGTGGTCTTTCATATAAACTTTGACTTATACTTACTTCCCCTTTATAACCCTTTTTTCCAGTTAAAAAGTAGCCTTTGTTTTATCTTAGGCTCTAGACCATCTGTGTGCCAAATTTCATTACAATCGGTTCAGCGGTATTGCCGTAAAAGCGTAAAATTATAAAAAGTTTCAACCCCTCACGCAACGTTTTGGGGGTTGATTTAAAAAAAAGTAGACTATGTCCTTCCCCAGGCTCTAGACTACCCTTGTACCAAATTTCATTCTAATCGGTTCAGTAATTTTAGCGTGATGGAAAGACAGACAGACAGAGTTACTTTCGCATTTATAATGTTATAGTATGGATAATAATGATGATGTCGAATACCGGCCGATTGGTCCATTTTACTTTTTATATTTAAAACTGCGATTACCAACTGAAAAAGCATTTACAGTTTCAACACAGTAATGTTATTATTGACTCACCGTTTATTTGCCGTTAAGAAATATACGCGGATACGTTTTTTTTTATTTATTTTTCATGTAGGTAGTTGTGAACTAATAAATGTTGGTACAATGTGAATTAAATTTCCTTGTTTGCACACGATATTGTAATGTAAAGTTTAAATGTTTATTAAGGCTACTTCAAGTAGAGGAACAATATTTTTTTAAAAGCAGTCTATTAAAGTCATTATTAGGATTGAGGAGGTAATTTTCCTTTTTTTTTTCAATTGGAATTTCTTATGCATACCATGTCCTCTTTAGTGGAGTAGTATATCCACTTGTGAACTCGCACAAAATAGTACTATTACCAACTAAAACTCACCAGCAGTGTTTCTCCGCGCACCCTGACACGGACGGATTAGTAGGGAAATTTTTTTACAATATTCGGTGAGACATTGGCAGGGTCCATCTGACGTTAGGGATATTTGCCTCCCATAAGCTTTTAAGGAGTTAGATACATGTCCTTAACATCTTTGCACCTATTTTTCACGTTATTAAGCCTACGCTTAAGAACTCGTTAATCATAAAGAGTTACTTTATTGTATAAAAGGGGGCAAACAAGCAGGCGAGACACCCGATGGATAGTGGTCATCGCCGCCCATCAACACTCTTGGAGCTTAACAGCTGTGGGTTGCCGGCTTTTTACTTTCGAATTTATATCAATATGAATGACCAGATAAAACATTAATAGTGTTAATGAATTGTTTCGTTATAATTAAGTTATTATAAACGTGCACCGGTTATAATTAACGCGGACGTCGACAGTAAACATGTTTATTACTTAATTTGCAATTTTAATGAAATTATATTTAAATCGTGTAGCTTGTTCGTCATGTTCTGAAAATATAGTCTCTTTCAGGTGTTTGATTGTGAATAAACATACAAACATACCTCGTCATGAAGACTACAGTCTACAGATGAGATATTATATGTAGGTATAGAAAAATGTTTGTTGCACTTTTACGCGAATACTATTAAATAGATTTGGCTGAAGTTTGGCATTCGGGTAGATAAGAGCATGGATTAATGAATTACTTGAGTAAATAAAATCTATCGAAAAATGCTAATATCGATCGCAAGATAATTAAATTGTTTAGAGAGAATTTAAGCTATATTTGTGTTAGCCCATAAAAATATAACTTATTAAATTTTTAAAGCTTTTTATAAAACATGGTAAATAAAACAACGTTTTGTTCAAGTCTTTTGTTATATTTTTCATAATATAATTATGCGCTAAAACTAGCCTAACTTTCACATAAAAATGGACAGTAAAATGCTTTGTGTGCTTCGAATTTAAAGTATTTATGAAGCTTTTTGACAAAAGAGTACGATGTTAAAAGCGCAGAAATGGCTGCTCAAATTTGAACGTTGTTTAAGCTATTGACCTATTTCAATGTTTTGTTTGTTATATCAAATTTGATAAGGTTATTCAAATGGTCATTTAGAAAGTTAAATATTATTATCGCTAGCTTATATACGGAAGTTTGTTCGTTATGTAAAAAGTAGATATCAGCAAAAAAAATATACCGAGACAGGTAATATCGGATAAAATTTAATAATTTAAACTTCATACAATTTAAATATGAATACAACCGACTCGATATGTATGACTGTATCCAAATCTTAAAGCAAGAATGTGTTGTCGGGCGATTAAAAAGGGATAAAGAAGAGGATTTGTGACAAAAGCCTTAAAGGAGGAAGGAAGGAGAAAATAGTTCTCATGTGTTCCTATTTACTTTCATCCTTATATACAATTTAGAGGCTTTCAAAAATAGTCAGTATCACTAACGTAAGATTAATTATTCTAATCAGTAAAATGTCGTTTCCAGTGTTGCAGGTTTTTAGTCACAAATAAATAGTGTTGTGGTTAAATCGTACAATAGCTTGCTATCCATACTTTCAAATTTATTATATAAGTAAAGATTATACAGTTTTTTCTTATTAAGTAACAAAATTTTAATCTAGCTAAGTATAGGCCATCTTTTTATTTTTTTATCTATAGTGTAGTCTTATTTTTTTTTATTAAGAAATAATTGTCCCTTTTCAACTATGTAACCACTTCACGTAAATCCAATCATACAAACACCATCATTACAAAGAAATGTTCGTGAAAACTGTTCTATTTTCACCAGTTAAAGAAAACTTGACCCGACGCGAGTTACAATGGTACTTGAGTGCCACTCAGAGCGAATGCAAAAAAATATTTCTTCCGTAAAAACCTCGAATTTCAACAGTTATTTTTATTGTTGAAAAAAAATGTGATAGTTAAGATTCATGAATTGTGGGTTATTTTTTCTCTTTAATATTTAACTGTTGACCAGATTTAAGAAATAGATTTAATAATCAATTAAAAATCAATTTTTGATGTGCAAGTTTTTTACATTTTTATCTTTATAACTGTTATAAAAGATCTTACTCTGAAAAAATAAAATAAATGATAATATTGGCAACAGTGATTAAAAATTAAATTAGAGCAAGACGTGTCTTTGAACTGATCTTATTTATTAGAATGTAACTATAAAGCCTTTTTATAAAAACCATGACTGAGCATGACTTGTGGGAAAGCTATTCTATTTGCAGGCTATCCATTGAACCTTTCTGATTATTACATATTGTGGTCTTAAATTTAAATATAAATTATTGAAGAAAATGGAATTGTCTACTCTCGAAGAATACTAATATTTGTTAGTGTACTACCGGGGTTAATATAATTTGACTTAAAGCGGATTATATCTTAAATGTAATATTTAAGGTTAAGGTTATTAAACGTAAGTTAACATTTGAGATCTCTTAAGAGTGCTTATTAGAAGTTTATTAACATCCTGCTCGAATGACTAAATATATATTAAAAAGTTTGAGACATATAGACCGCATTAATTTTAGGATAAAAATACAAAACAGTATAGACTATAGATGCCTCTTGCATGCTTTAATCGTATAGCATGAAATACAATTTACTTAAAATCAAATTACAGTAATGCGTCATAGTAGTCTCCCCAGCTTTAAAAAGTAGAAAACAACTTGCAATTTCCTTCGTAATATCTGCACGCGAACCTGCCATCAACGTTTATATAGTTTTTACTTAATTTCAATGCAAAAGGTATTAAGACAGACAACCATCAGTTGATACTGACCTGGTATTTATTATAATTAAAGCTTGATTTTTTATATGATGATGGGCAACTGAGCTGGTTTATCATCAGATGACCAACAGTCGCACTAAATAATTTACGTATAAAGGTGTAATAGATTTGAAGAAAGGAAAAAAGGATCGGTAAAGAAATGGGAGAAGGAAAAATAGATCTCCGAAGCTTCAACTAACTGGATGAAATGCAATGACGTATCTTATGCATATTCTATATAAGCAACATGGCGCTGCTACTTCTATATACCACTATTGAAAATGTAATTTCATCTAAGTAACATCAAGTCATTGAAACCCACTTAAACTTGCATTTAATTCAATAACTTAAGCCTTATGCCTCGTAAACATGTACTAAGTTAATTAACTAACTGTTGGCTAGAGTCTAGATCTAGAAACTAGATAGATAAACGTCTTATTGACTGAGCTCGTATGGCCTAATTGGTAATTGGAGCTCAAACGTTAATTAAAGGCTTTGTTTTGCTTAATTACTTGGTGTTGTATGCAGTTTTATTCATTTGAAGTACTATTATGGAGGTAGAGAGTTTTAATTTATGAGGTGATGTGGAAATTGTATGAAATAGTTCGAAGATTTTAATCAAAAGTGGCTCATTATTCCAGTAGTAAAATCATTAAATTATAAACGACATATATTACATATATCACACATTTATAATATTAATAGCTAGCTCGAGGTGACTTCGTTCTTGGTGCACCTATCCTACCTGTATCCTTAAACGGTTAGAGAAAGAAATAGAGGGTATTTGTATAATTACCTTTTTACTTTAAGTACTTAAGAACCATTCTCATATTTTATTAAATATTCTAAAAAACAATTATAAAAATCGCCCCAGCTGTTATAGAGTTATAGCTTAGCAAAACATTTGGAGGTTATTATTTATATTATAGATTAAGGCCATCTTGTTTGTTCGAGACAGCTAACGTAAAGAAAAGAAAAATCACAGTAGAAAAATATCAAATGACTTTTATGTAGCAATCGGGGATTTCATTTGATTTGTGCCGCAACACCCCGTAACGATCAACACTAGCGAATCGGGTCAATGCTAATTTCCCTTTGTTTTTGAGCCAAGATTTCCGTTCTTCGCTCGTTCTAGTGCATTTCACTTGAGTGATCGTAAAAGTGTCGTTTAGTCGAGGTTTCTTAAGTTACCGTCCGTCATTTTTTAACGATTACAGCGAGGTAGGCTTGACAATGTACTATTTATGTAAAAACGAAAGATGTCCCTACATCTTCCCTACATCTTCCCTAGATCTTCTATAGATCCCTATCTATGAGGATGTAGGGATATAATATTACACCACATTTTATACCACGTTCCTACAAATAAAGCATATTTCGAAGAAATCTTGAATTTATCCTAACATAGTGTTATTTCTATGTTAGTAGAATTTCAAGCCTTCTTTGAAATGATTCTGAAATAGTACTTCATAAGCCTATGTAACGCTCTCAATATGAGAATTACCTCAATAGGGATTCTAACACCTTTGACACGACTGACCACATATTTTACACTAACTACGGCTTCGCTGGCATAATTCGTTTGCTAATAGTCCTCGTTTTTAAACGTAATGCTAATTGCGTGTTTCACTTTACTTACCTTCTCTTGTTTGGTTCATCGTTTAAGTTAATTTTCATTTAGGTATTTTGTCTTAACTTCTTATGACTTTTCGATTCCAAAACTTGTTTTTTTTTACTAGCAGGCTTACGTGACAACTCGCTTAACCGTACTTTATCGTAAAGTTAAACATATAGTGGTTATAATTTCAAATCCGACCTATACGTTAAGCACGTTTAAGCAAATAAACTCTTGTATTTAGTGCTGCTATTATATACTAGTATAGAATATATGGATACAAATATTGATTTGCCGTGTTTAGGTGTAATAGGTACGTTGACTTAAATGAATACCCGTAGATCCCAAATATTATATAGAGACATATTTGAATTTTTAAACATAATTTGTGAAGTGTTTGAGCTTGTCGCTATTTAAAGACTTCGTCGATCAGAATACAGCCTTAGTGAGTGACACGAATGTTATTTAATTTAGTGATTTTAAACAAAACCCGGCAAGCCGAAGTGCAAACAGATTGTATTTGTTTCGATATAAGTTTCAGTTCGGAGCTCGAACGTGAGCTGTTTCGAGCGAAGTTGGGAATTTTTGGACAAAATTAAATTGCTTTGTAACGAACTCTGACGGAGCGATGCGCCGCGCTACAAAGACGACTCACTTATTAATTTAGAGGCTAGAGCAAATGTTTTGTATAAAAATATATATCAAATAGGGCATTTACTTATGAAAAGACTTCACGTCAAGAAATGGTATTGTAAGCTGGCCCAGTTAAATCTCATAGCAAAGCTCTATCACCCATAAAATTGTAATATGCGAGATATTCCTCTTACAACACGAACGATCCAATAAAATTATCTGTTATAAATTGAACGTCTAGAACCATGATACAGTTATAACGACGGTTTTTTTTATTTTCATCATAGATTCACGCCAAGAGAAAGATTCGTTTATAAAACATGCATAAAATATTCTTGCGATGCCGGGACGAATCTTACCGATAAAATATCTAAACAATAAAAATCACAAATAAAGTAATTCACAAATCATTCGATGTAGAAAAGTATAGTTTTGGTTTACACCGCAAACGTCAAAACGGCGAGTAATCTTTACATATGGAGGTTTAATAACCCTCGCAGCAAAGGTTTGAAACCTTTTTTGTTCCGATCAACCAATCCTTTGTTTCCGACATTCAGCCATTTAATCTCTTTCAAACAAAAGCTTTCAAGGTTCGACGTTTAAGCCAAATGGCCGATTCATACCTGTATTGATTCGCGGCGCCAGAACGCGCGTTAAAATTGTATTGTATCGGAATATTTTCAGGATATTGAGGAGTTTATTGTAGACAGCTAAGCCAGAATATATGAAAGTCAAATACATTTTTATTCAACTAGGCTTCATACAAAAACACTACATGTAGAAGTAGTAGCCCTGATGCATTGCCTCAAGAAGAGAGCGTACCTCTTTTTTGAACTCACACCAGAACTGCTCAATGAATTTGGCTGTAGTTTGGTATACAGATAGGAAACACATAGGATACTTTAGACATTGAAACTAAAAGAAACTCTACACGGGTAAAACCAAAGTGGTCACCAGTACAGAATAAAAAGGTTTTTTTTTTCAGATAAATCACAATGGCGACCGCCAGCCTTGTTCTGATGTCGGCCTGTGTCCTTCTGTTTACCTGTACTCACGCTAAAATTGGTAAGTATATTTTATACTATAAATCTTCAATATTCTTTAGAATAAAATTGTAGAAGTCGTTTTTGCGAAGTAGGGACACATATTTTACCACAGCGCCATCTAGTATCACTCTAAACATAGCTTGCCGGGGCTAACTAACGAATCAAGAACACAAACATTTTCTTTTGTAATATTGTAATTATAATGCACACTGGCACCCACAAACCAGAAAAATACAATATAGCAAGACGCAAGATAAGGTTGTGCAACCATTGCACTAAGCTGTCTTATATAGAAATAAACTTACTCTATATATTATCTTTTATATATTGTTTGAAAAAGTAAATAGACTAGCATTATATATGGTCCAGCTCACACCGCATTTTCAGACAGAAAACTGACATCAAGTACCATTATTGTCAGATATGTTTTGCGTTTTGTGTAAGTGGAATGCTGCAGGTCCTCACCTCCCTTTCCACATTTCTATAACCATATTCCATTCCTATATTCCCATTCTATTCAGTATTCTTTACATTTTCTCTTCTGGCGAAAGATAGGACATACAGTCATACCTTAAACCTTTACGTACATAGTAATACTATCAAATAATTTTAAGGTCGGCAACCTACTCCAGAGCTCTCAAGAACTGTCAAGCTCTGCGAGTGTTGATGGGCGGCGATGACCACTTTCCATCAGGTGGCTCGCCTGCTCGTTTGCCCTCTATGATATAAAAAAGGGCCAAAACCTTTATTAATTATAATATTCTTTTTTAAATCAAGTTGCTGATGTTTAAAACGATTTCACGTTTTAATTTTATTTTACTCTAACGTCTAAACAGTCTTAAATGCGATATGACGTCACTTGACCGCAAAGTACGTAGAACAACAGCTTTTATTTTACATTCATTGTATTTAACTGACGTCATCAAACGTTTGTCAGTTTTTTTATAAATCTACTTCTAATATAATCTCTATAATCTCTGCCCGCTTTACAATAAAAAAAAACCTCAAATTAACTAGCAAAAATATTCTTTCCTAGAAAGGTAAGTGTTTTAGACTTTTATTTAATCATGCTTCAATTTTAAAATTTAATTTTGTCCATTAAATATGTTGTTATATTGGAAAATGTACTGTTATATTGGAATAACAGTAGTTGGTTTAATAATAAAACCTTCCTGTCCTCACTCATAAACGACTATCGAACAAAGCTAATACACATTAATAATGTTTATAACTCGCCGGAGGGAACCATTTGGCATAAACCGGCTTTTTATCGAGACGTATCATCACATAATAAATGTCATTTTATGACTATGCAAATATTCTCGTACTATCTACTTGGAAACGAGACAATTCAATCAATATGGTTCTTTTAAGAAATATTTTATTATATATAATATATGATGAGTGGCAACTGAGGTGGTTTTTCTTACGGTTTTTCCTATAACTAAATATTATAGGTATCAATTATAGCAGTCCACGTAGACTTTGGACGTCATGTTTGGATAAGAATGTCATGATTTCCCTTGAAGGATACTTTATTCTATCACTTATTCTCATTTTTCACAATATCCTTTCTTGTTTTCATAGTTTTACGACTTATCTCAGTGATTGTCTATGGGTGGTGCTAATCATCAGGCGTCAATTGCCTGCCAAAGAACAAAGAAAGTGCTTAAAAATAAATTACTAAACGCTACTAAACAAATCGTCACAATTTCCACGCTTTGTCAAAGTCCTTTCGAAGAAACTCGCACTAACAGTGTTTCTATTTGTTCGGGACATACAGACGTCTAACAAACTTGCTTGTTTGTTATTTATATATGAAATTGTAAGCATTTGTACTTAGGGGTATAACATTTGATTATATTTAACTTGATTATTCGTGAATGTGTTTCGAGTTTCATTAATAAATTGGAGCTTTAATTAATTTCATAATTATTTATTATTACACAAAGTTTTTGAAGTATAATCTGAGTATGTAATAATTGGAAGACTGAAATATATATGGAGCTATGAATAGAAGTCTAAAGAAAGAAATTTAATTTTAAATAAAGCGTAGGTAGTTTTCAATTCACTCTTGTTTATTTTTATATATAAATTTAAGCTAAATCTTTAAAAAACGCTCTACATATTGGTAGTATCCGCTTTAAAATATGTCTAATTTTTTTTAAGTTTTTCAAGAACATACAATTTACGATATAAAGTATAAAACAGTCAAAATCTTTGTGTCCATAGATATGCTTCGATCTATCTATGTATATAATTGCTGTTAGTACTGTACGAACTTATCTTATCTTTGTCTTCAAATGTTCATAGATGTCAAGGGAAGAACCTTAAAACAACCTTAAAATTTTTTTACCTTAAAAGGTTAAAAAATCGAATAATCACCGGTAAAACTATAAAACAGTTCTTTCTATTTCCCATCAAACGTTTATTGTAGCAGAACGAAGCCTGCCGAGTCAACTAGTAAATAATAATAATGCTGCGACTTTTAAGTATAGATTGACTAAAATATAGGTTAGTTAAATTATTTAATATAAGTTAATTTATAATTTGAAGTGATATATCATAAGATATGAATAGCAAGCTATAATCAGTAACCCACATCCCAAGCCGAAAGCCAATACAGAAGTATCATCAATCAAGGCTTCAACAAAGGAGTGAGCTCGTGATTAGGGCCTCAAATTATCCATTGACGTATAGGCCGGGTTATCGGCACATCTATTCGGGGTACGACTTACCGAACTTTATAACTGTCTGATGAACAGGATTTTTAACCGACTTCAAAAAAAAGGAGGAGGTTTCTCAATTCGACCATGCATACAATACATGCTTTTCAACCGACTTCAAAAAAAGGAGGAGGTTCTCAATTCGACCTGTATGTTTTTTTTTCTATGTTTGTTACGCGATAACTACCGCCAATTATGAACCGATTCTAACAAATCTTTTTTCGGCGGGTGGTCCTCAAGGGTGGTCCCATTTAAATTTATTAATAAAAAAACAACCCCCAAGGGTGGAAAATTGGGGATGAACTTTTTTATACGCAATATATCCGCCCATTATGAACCAATTTGAATGATTATTTTTTTGTTGAATAGGTTATCTTGAAGTCGGTTTAATTTTTTTTAAAGTTAATTATTTTATTATATACAGTGTGCGATGTAAATTTATTTTTCCTTTTTATTTTTGAAGTCGGTTTATTTTTGTTAAAAATATTTTATTAACTAGGTGAGCTTCGCTAATTTACCCGCTTTCCCGGAGCAATACCGGGATAGAAAAATAAAGTATTATAGTATATAGTCACGAGGAAGCTATGAGGAAGGACTAACGGCGTATTGTTAAGCCTTGTGGACCCTTTGATAAGAATGAGAATAGCTAGGAAGAGAAGGGGATCAATCTTGCGAAAGATTGAGTCAGTCCGTGTGTGCGCGGAGGAACACCGGTGGGCTTTAGTCGGTAGTGGCACCATTATATAGAGGAGGACGCGGGATCTGTGACAGGGTTTCCTACTGTTTAAAAAAACTTATTTAATTGCCTGTCAAATTTCTTACAAATAGTTTAAATTGCTTTTGTAAGAGTCTCATGTTCTCACAACTTAACACACACAATTTCGTAATCATAATACAAGTTAGAATACATATTTTACAAAATCATGTTATAACAAAAATATCTTCTAAATACAAAGTGAAGTCGTAGAATAATATTTCAGAACAATCTGGATCGTTCCCGCTAAAATTCAAATGTTAGAAAGATTAATATTCCTTGATTTATCTCA
>DWAJ01005162.1:0-11860 GCA_018238005.1 Eurema mandarina | reverse complement strand
TGAGGGTATTTGGAGATATTTAGAATTTTATACAACACGTTAACACAGTATGAAAAGAGACCAGTAATCAGACGTTACAACATCACGTGTCCTAAGATTGACTTACACAATAGATTTTCTGTATAGTCTAACTATATAAATATATTATTATTATATACATTATTACTATAATATAACATGTTTGTTCTTTTTTAATTTCATGATAATAAATCTCACCTTATATTTTTCAATTATTAACAAAGTATCACTGGGTTTTAATCATTACACCAGAACATGTGGGAGCGTAAGCACTATAACAAGATAATTGCCGCCTCCCCAGTGGTCATGACATTTCGAGTTTGACAAATGACGTAACACCGAGTTATGTCAGTTGTCAAACACTCATGTCATGTCCTAATCAACTGAAATCGATAGGCATAGTCTTGCGTTTTTCAAAATAAAACAACGTGAACTTTGTTAACGTCCAAGTTTAAATTTTAATCACTTTTATATAAATAATCTTAAAACAAATATTAGTCCAAGGCTAGACTGCGAATGCCAACCTGAATTACATATACATTTACTTTCCATCATTTTTTTGCTGCTATACCACTTTCCAAGTATTTTACGCAGTACTAAATAAAACAATTCGCCGTAAGATATTGTGGTTGGACTTGTGTCTCTCTTAAAATGTTTTTTTCTATCATGAGAGAAGCGTTTCCTATTGTAGCTTTCTCTTTTTTTTCTCAAATAATCTGCATCATCTTCATCATCACTATTACATCTGCATAACTCGAAATTAGAATCATCTGCCTCATTGTGATTATTTCTATTACGAGTTGCTTCTTCAGTGTGATCTCTTTTAATTTTAGTACTCGGCGCTGCAAATTTGATAGAAACTTCGCCATTATTTAAATCCTTTTTACGAAGGTCCAGAGATCGCTTTTCGCAATAATCTTCGTCATTGCTGTCTTCTATCTCGGCTTCAGTACTTGGAGTGGGTAATGTGTCCATTTTATTTCTATTCATATAATCGCGGGTACACGTGGAAGTACGAGTGCAGCCTTCTACATAACCGGGTGGGGTTCGAGACCCTCTATTGCCTATATCTGCGTTGCCTTCATTTTCACCTGCAGATGCAGCCGTCCATGTACAAGTCAATTTTCGAGTGCAATGCTTCAAGCGAACAAACGGAGTGTTTGCAGTATATTCAGTAGACTCAGTGGTTTCAGAAGCTGGAGGCGCCGTTGTAGCGTCATCAGAGCGTCTAGCATTATATCCACTCGCGTTAAGCTTTCTGAGATGCAACAATTCTTCAAATGATAAGTATCTTTCAGTTGAAAGTCTAACTTTATTTGCCATTGTAATCGTGATTGGTTCCGTGACAAGTTTTGACTTTTGTGTGGTGGATAATGTTGGTTTCCTTTTACGTGTTTTTTTGTTTGATAACGTTGTAAATTGCATTGATTTTAGTTGATGCTGTTTATTGAACTCGTCAACTTGCCAAAATGGTTTAAATGTCATGGGATTTTCAGTTTCTCTTCTTTTTCTATCGCTAAAACATTACGCAATAATTACAGTTAGTATATTTTATTAATTAGCAATTAAATTGAGATAATGTAATGACCTACGTACCTGAAATGAAGTAAATTTTTCTTTTTCTGAAAAGGATTTTGGTTCGTGTGACGATCGTTTAATTTCCACGTTTCATCATCAAAATTAAGAAAAGATTGTGAGTTGACTGTACTTAGGTAAGGAAATTTAGTGTGTTCGTACACATTAGCATCATCATAAATTTCCGTCGTCATTTCATAATTTTGTACATTTAAATTGCGTCTCATTTCAGAGCACAAATTTGCAGGGTGGCCGTGTGAGCATTGACAGTTATTGTAATTCTGAATACACTGGTTTGGATATGTTGCGCATGTTACCTTTGATGTACCACAAGGACATGGTGGTAGTGTATTTCCACAAGACGTTTGAAATACACTTTGACATTCTTGGTTTTCTTGATTGCAATTATTTCTTTCACCCCGGGTACATCGCTTAACAGGAGTATTAACAGATAAACAGCTTTGCTTTGAATTTTCCACAAGGCATGTTGTTCCATATTTTCGAGTACATTGACTATTTTGTTTACGCCTGTAATCTTGGTTAATATATTCTTCAGTAGAAGGAGCAGTCATCATTGAGGCAACATCAAATCTTCGGTAATTTTTAGTATTTTGGTTTGCATGAAGATAATCTAATTGATGAGTATGATCGTGGCCATGATATAACCTGGAGTGTCCTCTTTCTTTGTGTTGAAAAAAGCCATCATTATTTCGAGACGTATTCGGCGGACCAACCCAAAAATTACCATCTCTTTTCATTGCTAAAAACAATATAAATTTATGGTTCAAAGCATTTCCAAATAAAACATAATATAAGATAGGATCTTCAAATTTCATACCGTAGGAATTATTATAAACATGACGTATTTTCTGTAATTTATGCCTTTGTGTTTCGTTATCTTTGATAAAATGGAAATTGTTTCCTAGAGGGTCTATTTCACCGGTTACTGAATATATTATTCTTAAAAGACTGGTTGAAGGTTTTTCAATATAAGAATCTGAAATAAAATTCTTTAAAACTACTAATCTATAAATCTAAATCTCAAAATATAGATTTAAAAAAAATTCAACAATAATTATTTGCGAACCTTCAATAATTTTGGAGCACAAACCGGGATATTTAAAGTCAGAAAGCATCCCATTATCACACTGGGTACTTGGAAAGCCGATAGTGTAAATAGGTCGTCTTCTAATGTTACCTTTGGGAGAAAAGTTGCATACTAGTCTGTCAACGAGCTGCCGGTTTACCTATAAGTTATTTAAATGTACCAAATAATAATAATAAATAATAAAAACAGTTATTCGAGCCTCTTCAAGTATAAATGCGAAAGTCTTCGTCAATTTATAATCTATACGAGAGAGAATTTATAATCTGAAACTTAGGTTCCATTTGAGTCTTAGAACAACAAACCCAGTGTCTACTTATTCGAACTGTAATTATATTTACCTGAGCTTCGTTGCCGGCTAACAATGAATACATTTACTTACTTAAAGTTTAATCTGTGGTCTCAAAACAATTCATTGTAGATTTATTTGTGTACATAAATACTTAATGTTCTTACGGATTCTTACTTTAAAACGCACTCGACCACATCCAACGTTTCTTGTCGAAGCCCATATTAATTGCGTAAAATATTTACTTTTGTTGTTCTCGGTCCTATAAAATATTATAATTTATTTACCGTTATAGGGTGTAGCGTAATTTAATTTATACTTTCCTTAATAATACGTCGCGTCTTTTGGGACTCAATAGTAAAACGAAATAAACGAAATAAATTTGACAGATAATACGAGAAGTAGGTATATTTACTATTTCATAAAGCTTGTATAATTATAATTTAAAGATCAGAAACGTTACCATAATGGTACCTAACTTAAATTACTAGTTGTGAAATTACTTTAATATATTATTTACACAAAAGAAGGCAACTCTTAATATGTAATTAACGATTAATTTTAGGCTTTATTCATTCAATTGAACTTACTCATTGTAGTACGTCACACTTCCTAAATATGCATGTGATTGGAAAAACCATATATCGATGAAGTTCTTAACATTTATTTGGTCTACCGCATCTACTATCGTCGCTATGTTTTGTCCAACCGCAACACCCTCTAGAATTATAAATTGTGTATAAGAATTAATATCTAAATATGTATTCTGCAAAAAAATATTATCTATCTGACAGTCTCTTTTTGTTAATACCTAATACCTCCAATCTTTTATTACACATGGTATAATTTAAAACAAGTTTGAATTTATATTTATTTAGCATGTAGGCACTGAGTTATATTAATTAAAGTATTTATACTAAATGAATTTTGTAATAATAGACCAGCAAAGCAATGGCATCTTCCTAAACGTTTAGTTAAAATCGTAGTTGATTTGGGATCCTTTTCATTTATTAAAAAAAAACAAATTTTATATTTCACTGCCTGAGGCAGAATTTTGTTTTCGATAAAGTGGGTTAATCTTTTAGAAAGTAGGGCGATCAGATAGGCACCGTTTTATGAGGTAATTCTAGTCATAATTTTTTCAGGGTCAGCTATGTGGCGTTGCCAATGAAATGCGCGGTTTGACGAGGGTCAACGAGGGTAATACAGACATCAAAGGATGATCTTATATACAAACTAAGAATTTAAATACGGTAAAAAATCTTGCCTGTTTTTAGGAATCATCAAAAAGTTGCTTTTTAACAAAGAAATGTTATGTATCTGTAGAGATAAATAGAGAATATTTCTCGTAAAATTTATACAACTAAAGTACTATCTACCTATTCAGAAAAACTATTAACTGTTAACAATAAGTAATGTCTACTATCAAAAGATTGTTTACTGGGAGGGTTAAATTTTGCCCTAAAAACATCTTCATGATCAAAGGTGCTTTGATGGACAAATGATTCCAATTTGTTTGTAACCTTCCAAATATTTAAGCAATGCAACGTCCACTTATCAACACAACTTGTTATAAATATTGAATGAGGACTAATTTTCTTTATATTGAAATAAAATTATGGAAATTTATGTCGCCCTAAATTTTGTTTGCTTGTAATTATTCGATTTCATAGAAATTAGGGCCAACGTCTTTGCCCTAAAACTCAGTCCCAGATTAACGCTTTTGTTGAAATAAAATGTGAATAACGTGGCAATAATATTTTCCAAACCTAAATCTCGACACTCATCCTCTCTATCTGATCTGATTGATGGATCACACTGGTCGGCCCAGCGCTGAGCACTCGTAGCTAATTCCGTTGACCACGTCTATAAGCAATTAGATACAATAGACATCGTTAAATCAAAATAATACCAAGTTGTACCTAGGATCCTAAGATAGTATAAATTGTTTTTCAGGAGATGTTTACAATTAATAAATAAAATAAAATAGTTTTACAAAACTTGATGAAATGCGAAATTTTAAATCAAATTAGAGTGTGTATTTACGTGTGCTGTATGTCTGAAATCTGATGGTGGAATATAGATTTTGTCGAGTGTGAGAGTGCGTGTAGTGTAGATATGAAAATATAATCATAATTCTTATTCATTGGTAATGATAGAAGCTACGAGGTATTCTAAAAAGTAAGAATAATATTAATTCTTTTAATTTTTTTAATTATCTTTATACGCACAATTTTATTCATATTCGCTGCCTGCGGGAAATATCGAGAATTACCCATGGCTATAAAATTTCTCTTTTCATTAATTCTATTCAAAATTTCCGTAACATCATAACTTTCAAGTAACGCATTCTGGTATCCTTTACAATCTGTACTTCGTCCTGAAATCTTTTATCCAATTAACTGCAGAGTTTGCAAAATTTATCATCCTTTGTCCCAATTAATACTTACAGGGAATTTACAAAGTGTATGATTCAAACAGATTTCACAGTAATTATTAATACACATGACATAATTTAAATAAGTTAAAATGGCAAATAATTTAAAAGTGAACATAATAATTTAATCAAACGACATTACAATGCAGATATTGATGTATAACCAGCCATGTCCAAATAGATTTAACAATAATTAGGTAAATTTCTGTCAAACGGAGAATATGTAAGCAAATTATTTTACTTGGTTATGTTTATTGAAATTTCTTTTATCCTTTTAATGCATCTCAATGTACTATGCAATAGTTTAAGTCTAATTTCTAGCAATGAAGGAACAACTAATGTGTCTCAGCTTACAACAATTGGTATGTCTTTTATTGATTTGAATCTTATAGCGAGCGGTTTAAGAAATAAAGCTTTTTAATATTACATTCCTCTAGATATTAAATTAAAAAAATTAACTTTTCCTTACAGTGTCAAACATGTTTGATAGTTACCAAAACCCTGCTACAGTTACTCGAAGAACAATATTTCAAATGCCACTCAACGCTAATAAAAAAATATCAGACTTGAAAGGTAATATTTTCGATAAAATGCTATCGGATGAGATGTTATCTATTAAACAACAAATACACGAAAAAGATTCTGCTTTCTCACCTCCTGTGCACATAAATACCATAGGAAGTATTCCTACTCCAACCCTCGAACTCCAACAAATGTGGCCAATTGAAAAACTCCAGTCAAATAAAGAAAAGAAACAAAATTTTGAGGAACACATGAAGATAATCGACACGGTGACGTCAAAACAGGACGAAGCTACAAGCGAACTAATATTAAGTAATTGCAATGAAAATTGTAATGAACCTTCAAAGAAAAAAATTGTGGAAATGAGAAGTCTCTCGGATAAATTACATAAAAAAATTAAGACTTCATCAATTTTACACAAAATAACGAAAAAATGTCCATGTAACACGCCAACTACAAAAACATTTCGAGAGGCTGATGTCATAAGAGAGGGTGGTAATTTATTTCTTACCCTAAAAGATCCACCGAAATCCTCTGAATTAAATACACATTTAAAATGTACACGAACTGTTGCCACAAGCTCACCATCGCTTTATCCTGTTTATCTTACTTACTCGCCCTATTTTGTTGGAACCGTAGCGGATTTTAATAGTTTATATTACCATCCAGATGTGATTAGTGATTTAAAAATACCAAAGCATCACAAGAATAGGAAACATAAAAAACCAACAACCGAAGAAGTTAACTATGATGACGACAGCGAAGAATCATCTTACGAATATTACGATAAAAAACCAAATCGGCATACCAAGTATACGACGAAAAACAATTATGATATACAAATTGTTTACGAAGTCACACAAGAACCGAACTCGAACAAAAACGATATTGAAATCGTAAATAAAGATAAGTTAGTGGAAGATATTGTGAAAGATTTGAATGTTTATTACAATGAGGCAGTTATTAAAGACTGTTATTGCTCATCATGTTCTTTCACAGTTGGACTGCAAATAATAAGTTTTGTTTATTTATTACAATGGTTTGTATGATAAATTATAAATACAAGACACAATTATCATTTTATTAAAAACTTAGTGACCTCTTCTTAGAAGAATGTTAGTCATCTGTCTTCTTGTGTAAATTAAATTCATCTGAAAGTTGTGATTAATTTAATACAGTGCGTCTCAATTCTTAGTAGTAGTCAACCTGCATAGTGAATATATTTTCGTAAGAAATAATCATACACGAACTTAGGTTTAAATAATTTTATAGCAGATGGTCATACCTAATCGTTGTTATTAAATAAATTTTTGTCTAAAAGTTTTCAATTTGGACCGACGTATGTGCTCGTTTAATATAACATGGTATATAAATGAAACGCATGTTTTTTTTGTCAGGGAGGGAAAATTACTTGAGTTGAAATTTACACAAATTCGTGTTGTTTTTTTATCGACTTAAAAAATAGGAGGATTTTCTTATTATTATACCGTATTATACCGTACAATGTAAGCTTTTTTATTCTGTTAATCCTAGTTTTTCAATTATAGCATTATTCCATATTATGCGGAATAATGCTTAACTTTGAATGTACATCTTTCGCTATTCATTTATTAAGAACCCTCAAAAGATTATTTAGTACTAAGTAGTGTTTCGCTGAATGCCTGTAATTACATGTGCAGTGCAATGATATTATATTAAACAGATAATATGTTATAAGCGTAAAATTTTGAAGACTCAAAAACATCCTAATTAGGACATCTTACCTGTAGGTGATTGGTTACCGGTGTATTCACTCGCAACTGAAAATACTATCTCTTTTTTTTGTTGGTTTTATCATATGTTATCTTTTTTATATCGTTTTGACTTGTATGTATGTGTGCTGCCGCTGCTGTGCGGAACACTTTTTTCGGTTGATTTGTATACGTGCAGTGCCAGAAGTTTAAAAATGTTTGGTTTTTTTTTTCAACAATTTTTTTCTTGAACTTAACATTGATGGAATCGTCGTACTATCCTCTGTAATTGATAAACTAGGATTATTTATAAAGCTCTATGGTTTTGACATTGAAATGACTTTGATGTAAGTCAGTTTTGACTCATGAGTTTTGAGAGCTCCTAATTCCTATTTACTTTTAGTTTTGGATTTAGTTTAATGTTTTTATTTTTATTTACTGCAAAACTAGTACATTTAAGTTAAAAAAATGAGTCGACATGTAAAAGCTTTAATTGGACCATCCATTCTTAATGCAGACTTATCGAAACTCTACGAGGAATCTCAGAAATTATTAGATAATGGTGCGGATTACTTACATCTAGATGTTATGGATGGTAATTTTGTACCTAACCTCACTTTTGGCCACCCTGTTGTTAAATGCCTTCGTAGCAAAATAAAAGAAGCATTCTTCGAAACCCACATGATGGTTGCTGATCCCCTGCAGGTAAAAAAAGATTTTATATTCACAGTAAACATATTTCTTATAGATTTCTAAAAAACTGAGAAAAATAGAGAATTTTTGTGCTTTATATTAAATCCTTCTGTACTCAGCAAACTCCAACATTGGATTAAACACCATCCTTACATATTGGCTCATCTATTGATAAACACACACAATATTTATAGCTAAATCTGGTACTTTAAATATTACGCTTGATTTTAATAGTAAGCTCTATCTATATAAAAGCCAAAATAAATACAAACAAAACACCTCAATATCTGCATAATAATAACAGTAGTTTTATAATTTCAGTGGATATCACCAATGGCCGATGCTGGTGTAAATCAATACACATTCCACATTGAACCAGTCACTAATGTTCATGAAGTATGTAGGAAAATTAAAGAGCATGGAATGAAGGTACATTAATTGATTATTTCAGGTGGATTTACCTCATATTTCTCCTTTCTCTATATTAGCATTTTTTTCATTAATTAAAATAAACTTCCACAAGCAAGATCTATTAAATTTCATATTGTTATTATTATCAAGGCTGGAGACGTACAAATGTTAATCTTTCAAGAATAATTTTACATCTCTAGTTTAATATACATTGTACAATAGTAATAGTAATTTACTTACATTTTGCAGGTAGGTGTTGCCATAAAGCCTGGAACACCAGTCTCTGAAGTTGAAAAATATATCTCACTAGCAGATATGGTACTTATAATGACTGTCGAACCAGGATTTGGAGGTCAAAAATTTATGGAAGATCAAATGGTTAAGGTGCAATATTTAAGGGAACATTATCCACTACTGAATATTGAAGTTGATGGGGGTGTTGGACCATCTACAATTGATTGTTGTGCAAAAGTGAGTAACTAATAGAAATTGCCTAAATAATTTATTTTTTTGACTAAATTGGTACAAATTAATTACTTTCTCTGTCAGCTAATTACTTTATTTAAATACTTTATATAACACATTCTTAAAACAGTTGGTAATTTATGATATAACTTTAATTAATTAATTCATCATAAACTTAAAATTATATGTTTCTAGGCTGGAGCAAATATGATAGTATCTGGAACTGCCGTTATAGGGTCACAGGACCAAGCTGCAACTATCAAACTATTGAGGGACACAGTGCAAAAGGCTATTGTTTAACATTAACCAAAGAATTTACTTGAAATAAGTACTCAAAGTACATTCCTTTAGTCTTCCAGGTTTAAGGTTATGGTTTAATAAAGACCTATTTTTGTATATAATGTGTTTTAATCAAATTTACTTAAATCTATTCCATTTGCAGCACTGTTATTCATGTCAAGTTTTGGCACAGGGAATATTGAGCTTGTAGCTATTCCACCTTCTTTGAAAACCATTGGAGCGTTGCTTGGTTTTAATTTTGTTCGTAGACCCATCAGAGCTATTAATATAGCTTCTTCAGTACGAATTGTACGAGACCCCTGATTAGGCAAAACATTAACATAATGGTTAAACAGTAAACTGGCATCATTTACTTGTAACTGTTCATCACTTTCTAAGGCAGTCTCGATACCATGTAGGCCTCCAAAAACTATTAATGCATGGTTATAAGTTACTTCCCCTTCTGGCATATCATCTATGGGTGTACCTTTATCTGATGTTCCAACTGTCAAATCATACCTAAAGAAAATTTAAAATAAGTTCTCAGTTGAAAAGATGTTTAAAGTCAATAGCATCGTAGACACTTACCCATCTTTGTATGGACACTGTGTAAATATTTGACTTAAACTATTAGCTATTCTCACTGTGTAACCCCAATATACACCTGTTTCAGCTCTTGGTGTGGCTAGACTCACAATCTTTCCCTTTAACTTTTTACTGCCTTCAGGAGTAGGCAACATTCTTACAGTCACTCTTATGCCAGGGTTTAGTAGCTTATCTGTAGACACATCCTTCAAGAGACCTACATTTACTTGAGATCCCTTGCCAGGTTTCACGTTTTTGTTTAATGTTATGCCTTCTCTGAAATATAATGCAAAAATTAGATATGTATTTTAACAATAATGAAGTCGAAAGATTTAGGCAAATGTAATCTTAAACTTTACATACCTAAATTTAAAATCATTAGACATCCGTAAGTGATGTGGAGCATCTAAAGGATTTAAAAGGCCAGCAAATTCCAAATCTTTATGAATTGGAAAGAAATGCTTTCTTAGATATTGAGGACATTCCAAGTATTGCAATATCCTGGCTAATTGAACACAACTTTTGCGGGCCACAACAATGCCATCAGCATCTTCTAACTTGGCCTTTTTTGTGTCTTGTTTGTCTCCAATATCATCGAAAACGATCACTTCATCTACGCTAAAAACAGCAGCGGCTCTTGCTATTTGTCCAGCTAAGTGAGTTCGTAACTCAGCAGATTGAGCGTTTTCTAAAATCGAACCAGGTACTGCTATACTAATAGTTGAAATCTCAGCATATTTCTTCTCCTTTTCAATCTCTTCTTTTTGTTGTATTTCCAGTTCTTTTTCTTGCAGTCTTCTCTTTTCCTGTTTTACGATCTTCTCTTCATTTCGCTGACGTTTGAGAGACTTTCTTTCTTGATTTAATTCTCGCCAACTTTTACCTGCAGGTTTAGTAGGTGCCTGCGTCTGAGACATATTTCACTATTGTACTGTATATTATAGCAATATTTTTATTAGAATTTAAGTTTTACCATTTAATAATTCATTACGCATGGCATAAATGCCAATTCTCATTTCTCAAATATAGCCATGTGACACCTCACATCAGACATGTGTGTTGTGACTTTTGACTTTTTTTTTCAAGTAAGGAATAGATTATAGGGATGATGATTACCGATCTGTGATCTTTCATTAATTTTCAATTCAAATCGATTTTTTTTAATTGCTCATTTTATCGTAGCTACTAGATATCGATAAAAAACATAAATCGAAGAATTAAAAAAGCAATTGTCGTTTTTTGATATTATTTTATTAAGACTTGATTTGTTGTCTTTTTTTAATAGATACAAACATATATTTTTGATTCGATGCGATTTATCTCGAAAATTATATATGTACGTATTAATATATTACAAAAAACTTTGTCATTAAAAAAACTTTCTAATATATACTCAAAGAATACAGAATAAATAATAATTATTATTACTTTGTATTCTTTGCATGATGACGACCACTTGGCGTAGTGGTAGCACAACTGCTTTCTATGCGAAGGGTCGTGGGTTGGACACCGGAAAAATATATTTCTTTCTTTCTTATATTATGGCATTAGCGTCTAGCTTTTTGCCAATGTCAATGTAAATAATAATTTGTAATAAGAGGCAACGTGGTCAAGATAAAAGTCGATATGAGTCAAGTAAAATCGTCATCAAGTCGTCTTTAGTCGAGTCAGTTAGTCGTTTCTTTCTGCCCTTCGTAAAGTGATAGTGAACTTTACGAAGAACCTCGATGAATCTTGGAGCAATCGGAACG
>DWAJ01005161.1:0-11864 GCA_018238005.1 Eurema mandarina | reverse complement strand
GACAATATTTTAATATAATTAATAGATCTTTGCTATTATTAGATTGATACGATTCGTGAGTTCTGTTGATTACTGTCATACCTTCCTAAAAATGAGCAAAATTGCAAAACAACTATGTCAACCTCAACGCAGAGATGTTGCGTCGCGGAAACGTCAGTCGCGAGTTACGGACACACGGACACACGAACATGGGCACGCGGCACGTGCTGGTAAATTAGGCCTATTGTTCTCGGCACATCCAATTACCTCCGGCTCTCGTTAGATCAGCCTCAGATCGAGTGACAACAATGTGACACCCGCATTGACGCGCACACTTAACTATACGAAGCCTTCACGTAACTTCATCATATTGTTTAAACCTAATTGTATGTGAGCCTTACGTCCAATTATTGTGTTAAGTTGAAATGTATACAGCTAGTTTAATACTTTGATGACGGTAACAGCCTTGGTTTAAACTTTATTTTCCGTTAATGCCTCAATATATCCGACGTAGAACCTTGACAGTTTTAGATATAGATTGGACCTGTTTATACTTATAAATTTCACAGTGTATTAAATTACCCGCAAAGCGAACTAAGCAAATCAATAATAAATATATACAGATTACTCATGAGTCTCATACGAGCCGTGATCTGTAAATAATTAGCTGACAAGTACATACTGTAGCTGCAAGTGGCGCATGCGCAGTGGCGCGCAAGTCCTCCGCCCGCCCCGCCCCACCCCGCCGCACCGCACAAACAATAAGCATTACAACCGTTAATCATATCTTATTAGATTTGATTGATTACATAATTGGCCATATTAAAAAGATCTCACGGTAATTACATCAGTTTTCAATAATTATTGTACGGGTTAAGTTACAAAAGTAGCGCATAAATAGAGTAATCATTAGTGTTTCTGATGTGGCTGGTATTTCGCAACAATGGCACACGATCGAACCATTATAGTTTTTGTATCAACTAACTTATTATGACTTACTATGTAATAGAGGTGTTTCTATTATATTTATTACACTAGCTGTTGCTCGCTACTTCGTCCCCGTCGGTTTCTAGAAAGAAATCAATTTTATAGTACTTCGGCTTTAATTATATTTTGAGTTTAATTTTCTACAAACAAATAACCAAACTCTTCAGCTTTATAATATTAATATAGTAGAGATATACGTTGGTTACGAATATTAGTTTGAGAAGTCGCATTCCATGTTTCTGTGGCTTATGCTAGTATAAAGTTACCATTAAGACGCCGTACTTTTGTTTTGAATTTCGTATTAAGACCCTTGTATTATTGCAACCTTCTATTCTTCAAATCTTGGGGATCCAATTCCAATCTTTCAGGGGGCAACCCCTGCCCCATGGGCCCACGACCTCTCGCTCGTGTTAAAATATCTCCATAATAACCCAACGGCCGCTAAACTCGATTGGTTAACAGTTTTCGTCAGTATTGTCGCAACACCGCCGGTTTGATCGCGCCAAGCTGACCTTCTTACAGACTCTATATCGGTGTTTGATTCCAATAATGTTTACCTTATAAATGAGAATGTTGCTTGTATCTAGTAATTTCGTAATTAGTTTAAAATTCTAGTAGCTTCTTAATTATTTCATTATATAAATATAGAATGTTATCTGATGAAAATCAATAATTTATCCTAGATACCTCTATATTATAATGTTTGCGTCGAGATGGGAGGAGGGTACAGGTACAGAGGGTGCCGCGGGGGCCGGGGGGGAGGTCGAGGCCGCTCGATCAATGAGCGTGTGAATCTTAGCTTTTTACGATCGTCGAGAATCTATTGATGGACCCGCGACATCGAGTCGACAGCTCGCTGGTGTAACATGAAACTAAATTTTATTGATATACTGAATTGTACTTATTGTATAAATAATCCCTAATAGTTTTAGTCTCGATATTATGCCAGTGGACGATCCATTTCGTTTCGTTTCATCGAGACTAAAATTCATATTCGTTCGATTCATGCAATGTATTCGTAGCTTAATAATAAAGATTTCGGTATATTTTTTCATCTGCTATAGGAAAACTTGTTAGTTAAGAGATAAGGTTTGAGACACGGTGAGGACACGCGAAACTATTCTATCTAGCTGTGAAGGTTGCAATTAGTTTTTATGACTTAAAACATCACGCACTAGCGTTACGTTAGCGGCGTGTCGACTCCGCTAAATGTGTCCTGTTTTAAAATAACTAAAATTTCGTTAATTTATTGATAAGTATGTTATGTAATATTACGAAGAGGTTTAGTGAGATTGTGACTTTATGGTAAATGTTAACCGCTTTGGACAGTCGTTTGATGTCACAAGCTAAAAAATGTCGCAAATGCAGCGCAAGCGGGCTTTTAGTTAATGAAAATTCAACAAATAGATTTAAATTAGAGATAATGAGAATGAAGGTGATAAATGACTGTCCACTGGAGTTTCCCAATTTGTGTGGAGTTTAGCGAAAATAATATAAAGTGTCGAGCGGTTAGCCAACCACTAAATTGTCTTTGGTCGCGGTGAGGCAAGATGTCAGCCGAGAGCCGCGCGGACCGCCACACAGTGCGCGCCGCCGCACTGCACCGGTGCACGCCATATTGCTCCTAATATGCATGTGTTAGGTACCACAATGGCGTCCCCGCGATGGTGCCGGTGCCAGCGCAGGACACATTAGCGCGGCTAATGCACGGACGATGTCACAAATACAGTTTACGACCGTTCGCAATTTGAGCCCGCGTTGCGATATTGTATCAAATTATAATTACCACATAGTTCGAGCAAGAGGAAAAACATTAATATAGAAAGGTTACTAAAAACATGAAACAGAATTATAAACGTTTAATACAGAATTATATAAAATCTCATGGGCATATTTCGTTTGGAGATCGCTTCCGTGGTGATGTAGGAATGTTTATTTATTCAGCGCGCGGCGCTGCCTGCAGCACGCAGCGCGCAGTTGGGCAACCGGAGGAAAGCCTTAGAGCATAATGGGCGTTTGAGAAACCGACTACGAGTCAGGGGGCACGCGCCTCGCCATACGACATTAACCCATTGAGTAACAGCCTAATGCGATCCGCGCGTTTTGGGGACGACAGCTTACAGATTAATATCACCGTATAAAGTGCCGTTGCTCATTGCCAACAGACACTTTATATCACTATTTTATTTTGGATAAATGACAAGTCAAGTTTTATATTTGTGCAATTTGTTGTGCAATTTCAATGACCCCAATATTTCGGCATATCTATAAATTGTGTTTAATTTGTAATAAAAAATATTTAACTAAGTAAGCGCTTACTCATAATGTTATGAGCATAAAGTTTTAACGAGCCATTTATTAAGACATAAAGAGGAAGCCTTCGCGCCCAAGCTTTAAAAATGATTAAACTTCCGGCGACAAGCCTCCACCTGTTGCTTCATGCGATGAAGTTATTTCATTTCTTTGCTCTTTTAAAATGCAATTTATTTCTGTAAACTGCGTTTTTCTTTATCTCTACGAGAACGTGTTTAAAGTTGATAATAATAGACCTGGTTTAATTTAAGCTCTAGCTCCTTTGTCTGTCTGTGACTAAAGGGCGCATAAAAACTGAAATTTTGTAAAACTGACTGAATTTTCCACGTTCCTCCACAAAAACGCGCCGATTGTGCTCGCCGTGATACAATAGATGCTCGTTCATCTCAATGCATTTTATAAAACGTCATTATCGATCGACAATAGGCGCGAGGGAAAAATAATTAAGTAATCAAACTGTCGACTCGCGCGGAGTCGGGTGTCAATTTGCATAGATATTAGCTGACACACTTATACGCTGTTTTCCTCACAAGTTGACAAATACTCGATGTTGCTAAACAAACGAACCATAAATATAGTGTATCATCCCGACTCGTCTATCGATCAATATATCATATAATATATCAAATGGCTATATGAAGACGCTTCACTTAACATTAACACAAATGAACATTCACCTGCGCGGGCGCCGCTTGCGCAACCGTGTCGCAACGAGCGATGGATCAATAGAAAAACAGTGTACATTTCTGACGTCGTTTTATACATTTTTGTCAATGTTTCTACAATTTACACGACAGTGGAAGCCGGATCTTTATAACGCTATATAGCGGTAGATAATTTGATCTTGAAAATAATTAGACAAGCTCTCAACAAAGAGCGTTTGTGTAGTTCTAGGCGAGTTCGAATAGGGCAATATCCGTTACATATAATAACATGTATAATTATACAATATATGCAATTAGTGAGATTGGCTAAGGCTGCACTTAGCGCGCTATCCAGAGCGCGAGATGTCCGGATCTGCGCTCCGTCGCACTAAATAGCAGCAAGTGCTATGAGCTCGCCTTCTTGAGAAACAATCCACATAACAATACAAACCATAGGACCAATAATATTGTTATTGATTACTTATATAATGTTAAAAAAATTAAATAATGGGTTAACATTTGGCTACTGAAAACATCCTAATAGTCTCGTCAAAACTTACTCGACGAGATAAATATAAATCGCCGAATCTTGTCGCAAATTGCAATATAATGTTAGGATACATAAGGTTCACAGGTGACAAAGGTCACGTGGTCACAGTGTGATAGTGTCACGTGGTCACAGGGTCACAGGGTCACAGGGTCAACCGAAGGGCCGGGGCTTGACCTCAACGCGGAACCTCTTAATGACAAGTGCCCTCCGGCCTCGGGCAGGCGACATTTGCCCGACCAAATATTGCCTCTCAGAGGTTACGTAGTTGTCAATATTTGACGAGTATTGAAGTATAACGTAAGAATCAATATAAAACTACTGGTTTGTGATTGTGATGAGATGAATATAAATACAGAACGAAATATTTCGGTTTCGCTTAGCGGTGAACATTACACTCAGTACAAGTGTTTTGAAACAGCTCTGACACTTGCAATAGACATTGTTATGAGCAGTCGTATTTAGTTGAGTTTATAATCAGGATATTTAATTATTTTAAGGGCGATACGTTGTAGATACTATAAGAACGGATGTAGGGAGCTTTTCCTGGTACTTTAAACTAATTGCTTTAATTCTTAATTTGTTATTGATCAGCAATTAGACGTGTCATAATGTCCTGTCTCTCGGGCCGAGGGAGACGACCTCGGTTTCGGCAATATTAAGGACTTTCATACGCATGTTTGTTGAGAAATAAAAGTGGAATATTAAAGTTATTGTAGAAAAACGTGAAGGTTGTTCGCGACTTTCCCTTCGGAATGAGTTCAAAGTCGCCCGTTTAGCCGTTACCGCCGCCCGCCTGCGCGCGCGCACACACCCGCTACCGGGCTGCTCGCTTGGCGCTTTATTTCGTATCAAACCGCAATTCAATGAGGTTGTTAAAATTTCGTGAAATACTTAATATTAGGAAATGAATCGAAATATTGACTTATCATTTTCATAATTCACGTACAACGATGTAATGATTATTTACCTACTGAGTTTAACATAAGTTAATGTTCCTTTATGATTGTTACAGATAGTTAGACACAGCGCAAGAGATCACAATGAGGAACGCAGTATACCTATTAGCCCTAGTGGCGCTGGCGGCGGCCGCGCCCGCGCCGCAGCCCGCGCAGGTCGCGTCACCCGTTAAACCAGAACCGGAAGACTCGCGGCAAGAATCACACAACGCGCAGCCGCCCGCGAAAAAACAAAAAACTGAAACTAAGGTAGGTGTTCATATAACTTTCCGTACAATCCAAAACTAAAACCCATTTAAAAAGGCAATGCGCCATAACGAGAGTCTGTCGGCACTTACAGCTTGCATCTCAATCGCGTAAAGATCGTTTTAGTCATTAGGAGTAGTGTAAGTTTAGAAAAGCAACTTTAAAGAATTTGTTGGAAATTCGCTCTTGATAAAACTGTAGACATGAACAAATTGTCTTTATAGTTCCAGCAAAGTTACAGTTTAAAATATTGACTACGAATATAGGATATGCATCTCTTTTGTAGTAAAAACAAATTCGTTCAAGGCAGCTAAATAAACACACTCAACAATATTATGTAAGGTGTCATGACAACTTTACGGCTTGTCACCCGATACAATTGATTTAGAATGTCGCTCGACTTGTTCTTACAACTTGTCAATGTACACTACAGTAATATTATCATTATTAACCGTTTACGATATCCATGTCATGAGTGAATTGAATAAGGCCGGTCCGGTCACATAATGTGTACGTGGTCATAGGAATCCGATTCATACCATGTTAATGTATCGAATTAATTTATTGTATTTGTATAAGTATGCGTCTAAATACGTTAGAACATTCTTGTGAGTTGTTGAATTTACTTACGAAACAATTAAAGTAAATAATGACATATTAAAACTATTATTGAAGCCCAACAAATGTCTACAAATGATGTTCTCAAAACCAAGGAGTTTATAATATTCGATTAACACACGACTCTACATACGAAACGTGCGTTAGTCTCCAAGTCCGTATCAATTACATTGCCTTGATCTAGTTTTCGAGTTTTCAGATTTACAATATCAATCACTAGGGCTAATTGTGATAGCTTATCGGGCATGTATCCAATTGTTTCGGAGTGTATTTAATTGTCGGCTTAGGGCTGTTTGCCGGGTTGATTGAGTGCAAACGGGCGGGGTGTAAGCCGTGGCGCATCGCTTCATTAAATCACCCTGCACCCGACAAATTAATGATATTGTTGCGAAGATGCGGATGAGATTAGCCTGGAGTTAACGTTTCATTAGAGATTAAACAAATACGTGGATATGTGTAAAGATCGGTTCACAAAGATTACTTTGCCTTCAAATTCATTTGTTCAAAATCTGTACGGAGTAGCATTTTTACACGGTAAAGGTTCGTGTATCTTGAAATTTGTTGTATGTTATATCATTGCTGGTTCATTATTCATGACTAACGATAGTCAAATTAGTTTTGTTTTTATTAAAAATGTAAGTCACTTAGCATATAAATATGAAAAGTTATATTATTATCAATGGGACTTTGTTTAAAATTACTTTATTAGTTGAAAGTGCTCTACTATAAGCAATTCTCTTTTAAATTACTACATACATAGATGTACGTAGTAATTTACTATAACATACTAGAAGACGCAAGCCTTTCAAAGGTAATAATAGGTCATACTCATCTAGTGTAAAGAGCAGCAATAAAAGATCATTTCACCACGACTCGTTCATTAATCATTCGAAGTGTTTCACCATACATTGCCACCTATCGTCTAAAGATGATAACTTTAACTTTGAAATATACATTAAGATAATTAAATTTACAATTTTATCGTAGAACTCCTAACTTTATTCGCCTTTGTATAATAAACGGCTTAATATTTGTAAGATTATAAATACACTTGGCGACGACTAGAAATGAACGATTTAATTAATCGTCTTTCAAATAGCCCGAAGTAAAATTAATGAGTAGATCTCGTGGCAATAATATACTATGCATTTTCGTCTAGACTCTAATGTGCATAAGCTGCGCTCCTGGTTGTACTATTCTATTAGTAAAAGAATATTCTAGATCGACTTAAAAGATCCAAAGAAACCCCCTAAACTTTCAAACAATAATAATAGTGTAGATAAAACTGTTTAGTTTAAAACCTCGTTTATAGAAACGGAATAGTTAAAATATGCTTTAATAACTTCATGCGTTGGTTACTCGTTAAACAGATATTGAATGTGACCTAAATAACCGCAGTTTGTTTGAGGTGGAATTATAACTGCGTGTAAATTAAAAACGGGTTGAGTTTGTGTAATATGCTTTTAGTTTTATGGCAAGAGTTATTAGCGGTGCAAAGCACGATTGCTGTACACGTTATATTATTTATACGCCCTTAAATTGCCTACTTATATTTTTAAATTAAAATGTATGGTACGATTTGATTAAATTATGAAAAAAATAACAGAATAACGGAAACTGACAGTGACAATGACAGTTGTCACACAGACTATAAAGACCAATAGTGTCAAATGTAAAATAAAGCATTTATTTGTATTATTCAAACCGTTTAAACAGTGTTTTCAATTCACAAATACGTTTATTTACATATCGTAAAAAGCTTAGATAAGAATAAGAAGATTCGCTCTATTTTATTGTGTGCAGATGGTAACCACGATGTTTTATGAGCGTAGTAAATTGGATCGCTTTAGATATCTCCCTTAATTACGAAATAAGGACGAAATGTGTAGTCGAGTATTTGAGTGTAAAGATAGAAGGGTCGTCTCCCTTCGCTTTTCTTGGCGAAGGGGAGCGTCGTACAACGTCTCCAAAATTCCATTAATCACTGTCGGCAACCCTAAAAATTTCTAAAGTATCAGCCGAATCAATTTAACGTTCGCTCCCTAACTGGAAAAGTTTTCTCAACGCGTGGTAATTAAGGGAGATATCAATTTCGCTTTAAAAATCGGCGGCTGCAAGAGCTCTTTATTTGCACTTCACAGTATCTAAGCACGCTATTGTCTTCCACTTTTTATTGTCCACATTGAAACTCTTTTGAACTGGCCAGTGCCGTTTATATAGCTATATTATAATAGCTAAGAAATACAATAGGATTATGATTATTATCGTGTAATTTAAAAGATACCGCGTCTGTCAATAAATTTAATCATTTGTCTCTTTCATCTGCACAAATCAAAAAGAAAAAATCTTCATTACTCTTTGATCAGCGTTCCGACTCTCGTTGCGATCGGCTGAAACGCTATAATGACAATAACGGTTCAGTTCAACATTCGAGATCATTAAAATAACACGTCATTAACCATAAGGAATAACGACATTCCGGTATACATTTTGAATAAGTAAAATGAAAGGGTAAACTTGGAATTACATTAGCAATTGAACCCCATTCCGTACGTAATTGATTTCGTCACGCCAAACAGTTTTACGGCGACTGTCGACCGTTTTGTAAATAGCTACTACTTTTCTGTTCAAGAGCACTCGAGCGACCGCTCACTGCGTTTGTAGTTTGAACAATAAATTCTAGAAGCAATAAATTTTACACAACTTATAAAATAAATATATAAAAATATGGCTAGCTAATTTTACCGCATGGTATTTTAAATGACAATTTAATAAGATTTCTATCGAAGGTGACCAGGGTAACATGATATTAAACATATCTCCGTGCTCTCAAATGAGGTTAATATCACCGTCGCGTTCGATTATACTGATCGCTCTGAATAAATTTACATGTTGATTAGTAGGTGATCAGTGTTCTCGGAGAGCTGATACTAACTAGCCACCAAGCTCGGGCACATTGAATTGATACGTTCAAAGTGAGTCGGTGAGATAATTGTTAGTCATGTCGTGTATTTCCAATGCGATTGTTAATTCGGAGTCTAAATACTACAACAAATAATGTTTGCCGAACGTATAAGCGCTGCGCTCGAATGCTCAGCCGCCTGAACGTTTGTTTAATGGCTCGTGACTGACTCAATTCTAAAATCGTTTTAATTATAAGCGTTATTAACTAGCGTGTGTCGATAGTGTTTGCGCAAGCTGACGTAAATCTAACTGACAAATGCGAATTCATTTCTTGAATTAAAACCGCATTTGAGCTATCATCGAATAAGGTTTTTTGATTTAAGAGTTGCTTAATGTATAATAATAATATATATTGTTTGTTTATAACAGATTAAGATATGGTAAAGCTTCGCTCGGTATTTCGTAAGATATGTGATCGTATCACACACCGTTTTTCTATTAAATGAACTGAATATATTATTCATGATAAAACATAATTATGTGTGCGAAGGCGTAGGTGGTTGTTAGATTATATCAAAATGTTTCTTGCTACATTTAAAAGCGCTGAGATTTTTTTTAGGTATCGAATGAATGCTCGCAATAATTGATTGATGCGATCAAATAAATCGCCTCACGAGTCAACCAACCCACGTTCCGCGGACATTAAGCAATAATAATTCGATTTCAAATAATATTTTTCTGTGCTATAAGTAAAATATGGCTACTATTGTAGCGTCATATTTTTGCTACACGCTAACATCGATTTTAAACATTGATACGGTTTATGTAAATTAAACATGAAAAAATTTCTTGTTATGTTAAAAATACGTATCTAAAAGTATAGTAGTAAATATTTCAAATATCAACGATATTTGTATTAAAATCAAACAGATAAAGAAAACGTGATTTGCTTTATAGAATATAAAATAACAGCCACCTCTTTCATGTTCTAATAGAGTACTTAAACTGTTCACTAACAGGGCAACAGAAGGCGCAAGGAAGTATCGGACAGCTGCCAACTCGACTACTGGATAATTATTATTGGCGTAATTAGGATGTGAGACCGGGCTAAGCCCGCGGCACCACTAGCCAGTTCTAACAAATGCCATTATTATTTCCGCTTCGCATTATACCTCTGCGGTTAGATAGCCACTCGTTTATGTCACGAACAATTGACGCCATAATAAATTCACTCGTTGCAAATTGATTCAAAATTAATTGTGCCGGCTGTTAGTCGTGTAACTCCTTTCGCGTCGACAACATTGATATTCATCGGTTTTACAGTTCCTTATTTAACGGTGCAATCGGTCAATTGAATCGGTCTTATTGGAAATTATAATTAAGCTTTAAGAAGTGTCGACGCGTGAGAGAAATTTACGTCTCCAACTGCCATAAATTATTGTCGATCTTGTCGAGTTGTGAGTCGATGTTTGAGGGAGTCGGGCGATCTGTCGAGCGACCGGTCGCGCGATCTGTTGGGGTTTTGTGTCTCGGAGCCGTAATCCGCAGCTGGCGTGTACCTGGCCGTCTCTTTGTTCGCGTGGAAAGTTTCGCTCGGAACGGATTTGTCGCAGTGAATGCTCCCCAAATATATAAACACCAATGTTATTACTAGTAAGCGCTTTCAAAAGTTTCCAACTTTGTACCGTTCAACGGTTTAATTTGTTTGCTTTCCTGTGTAAATGAGACCGGTTTATTGAACGCTCGGATGAATGATTATACAGAGATAATGACTTCAAGTTAAATATTTCTATTAGCGGGTACATTATTCATGTCGGACACTCCTATGTAACGCCCACCAATATTAAAAATCAATGTGTCTCTGATCTTTTAATGTTTATCAACGTTCGACTCTGGGGTTAATCTAAACCATTTCTAAAAGGACACAAGTCTCGCGAGTTTGCACTATTTGTCAAACAAAATGCAAAAGTTGGAGCATCATACACTGGAGACTGGGATACTTGAAATAAAAGGGAATGCGACAAGCGATTACACAAAATCAACAAATCAAGTTGACCGACTGGTCCGCAGACTAATAAAACCTTCACGAAATGCAATAAGGGGAGCCGAGGATCAAAAGCCGATTTTTTGTTACCTTTTTTATAAGCCGCTATTTTGCCCTCCTTTGCGCCCGTGTTGTTTACTAATGGGTTCTGTTGGGTTTGACTTAAGATAATAACTCCGGGTTTTTTCACGTCCATGTGTCGAGTATTTTTTGCTGCCGGAAATGCGAGAATGTTATTTCGTAGGATTAAAATATATTTGTTTATGTTCGGGCTTAATCTGTGTACGAAGTAGGGACGGGCGGCGCGGATGGATCGCGTCGTTTTTGTTAGCTAAAGGCGTGGGATTACAGTTGTTTTTGATTCACTCGCGCCAGTTTGTTCTGTAAATTGCCCCCGTATTTAATTACCGACCACGTCATCGCCCCTCGAATTTTTCATCGCGCCGCAATATCCATGACCATAATCGTTATCGCCGCTTAATCAATCACCGCTCTCGTTTAATTCCCCAATATCCTGTGGTCTAACTAACAATTACATGTGAGGGTCCCGTATCGCCGATGTCCAGGTCCGTGGCAATAACATAAATTGTCACGAGCGGTCGGAAGCTTCCCCCGTTCCCCCC
>DWAJ01005160.1:0-11864 GCA_018238005.1 Eurema mandarina | reverse complement strand
GGCAGAAATCACTGACTAGTGATAAGGCCGCCATTTACATATACCTGTGTACTTCTTGATATTTGTTATTTTATGTAATTTGTGATTTTGGTATATGTAATAAAGGATAAATAAATAAATAAATAAAATAAATAAATAAATGCACAATTTATTTAAGGTACATTTCATTTAATTTCATTTTATTTTATATCAAATTCCTGTTTCTGACAATTTGGGTGTTTAGTAGAGAGGAATTAGAATTCTTAACATACATTTAAATTTAAATTTAAACTGTTGACTGTGTAAAAGGCTTCATTGAAAGGATTGATTGAAGGAGTGGCCGGCTGTTAATTCCGATGGTACGAATGTTGATATATTGCATAAACATTGTCTCCTAATAGTAATTCAAAATTCAGTTGTCACAACAACTAGGTTTCGCTGATAACTAAAAAGTTTATAAGCAATAATAGTTATAATAAACTCTTTATTGCATAAAAAAATCAAGAAACGACAAAGAAACAGCCAAGGGCGGTTCCAGCTTTGGCGCCAGACGCTGGCGCTTGCACTGAGTCGTGGTCAAGTCAAAACTTATAGGTAACTAGCTGTGCCCGCGACTTCGCCCGCGTAGAAAAGTGACTTTGGGCAGCATTTTTGAAAATGCCTTACCCGCGCCAACAAACGTTCAGCAAGTTCAACGTGATTCTTTAAATTAAAAAAATAATACATTTATTTAGAAACGGTACAAAATTTGAATTTGCACAGCTTCCACAGAAGGTTTCCCTGTGTTGTGGAAGACAATTTTTGAGAGAAATTGACAATTTTTTTTATTTATCAACCGATTGTCATGAATTAAAGACTAAATGTTAAGTTAAGCTTACTACAATTTATCATTGAAAACCCCATCTAGATAGGATAAGCCGTTTCTGAGATTTGCGTGCACAAACAAACAGACAAACAGACAAAAATTCCAAAAAACATTGTTTTGGGTTCTATTGCGTTAATAAAGGTCTCCTGTAATATTTTTTCTCATGTATCTCCCATGTACAGACAGGGACTCGTTACGTTTTTATTAGAGATGCCACGAATAGTGAATTGGCCGAATACCGAATACCGAATATTCGGCAACGCTGTCGGCCGAAGCGCCGAATATTCGGTGCCGAATATTCGGCGCGAAAACATGCTTGTTAGCTGGAATAAGACAAATCGCAACCTGATTATCTCGCTGCGTTCGCGCGGCAGGCGACGACTGCGTGCGTGCGGGGCGGGGTGCAAGCAAATATTGTTGTTTTCTATTTGTTTCAATTCCTAGTAAATCGGGTCACGGAGCGCTTTGTTAGTATATAAATAATACGTAAAGTGAAACTTAATTACTGTTTTGCTAAAAAAAATGTTCCTTTGTTCATTTTCAATCGTTTTTTCGTCAAATCTATACTAATATGAAGCTGAATCGCGCGCTAATCTCAGGAACTACTGGTTCGAATTGAAAAAATATTTTTTCATTGAATAAACAATTTATCGAGGAAGGCTTTAGGCTACATAACATCACGCTGCGACTAATAGGAGCGAAGAAATAATGGAAAAACAAATTTACGGGGACTAAGTCGCGAGCAACAGCTAGTGTCTTATAAAAGGACACCGGTTACTAAAAAATCGCCCATATGGGCGGAATATTTTGAGATTTTTAGTGAAAATAATAAAGTCGCCCAGTGTTTGTTATGTAGCATCAAGATCTCAAGAGGCGGAGAAGGAAAGAAAGCAATTAAGTAAAACTTTAGGTTAAAAAAACTTAACGACTCCTCCCTCCCTCCCTCCTGAATAAATACATAACGAACTCACACACACACACGCACACCCATACACTGAAAAACACAGACATGAACTCAAACGTGACACACACAAATACTTGCACACGCACTTTCAAACACATACACATGTACTCGTATTCGCACATTCACACGCTAAAACGCGCACACATACACACACACACACACACACACACACACACAAACAAACTTACACACACGCTTAAGGCAATTTTTTTTATATTTTGCAAAACACTTTTCTTTGGTATAATATGTATCTTCTTTTTTTTATATAGTTTCTCGATTTGAGTATGTATCTCACCATCTTGTTGAAATGGGAGAAGCCACTGGCTCCTGAAATACAGTTCAACACTAGTTCGGGAGCCTATGGGTTCACAGGCTTATATGTATTTTATATTACTCAAATAAAGAAGTATTATTATTATTATTATTATTATGTAAAACTGTAACTTAAATTAAAATAAACGTTCGTCAATTTAATAATTTCGAAATAGTTTTATGCACTTGATACGTTTACGTAGGTAGGTGGTTGTTTGTTATCTAGTTATGTCTTAAACTACGAACCTACTTGTTGTACTGTACCTTTTTGTAAATTTCTACTTACAAAAGAACGGAGATGCTATTCGGTATTCGGCCGAATAGTACGTACTATTCGGCCGAATACCGAATAGTAAAAAAAATGGCCGAATAGGCCGAATACCGAATAGTTGCCGAATATTCGTGGCATCTCTAATCGTATCGATAGACGTAGGAGTAAAACAATGACAAGCAAAAATCTCTAATACATCTAGCTATATTTTTTTTTCAAGTAGGCACCGACATTTCTAGACGGATTTCTAGATGTATAAAGAATGCTTATGATGCTTACTTTAAGGATGAAACCACGGTGTTGCCAGTAAATAAAAATCCCCTGCAAATGTCAACATAAATTCCCGACAACTCTTCACAATCGTCGTAATGATTTGATTCATACGATCAATATCCATAATATCAAGTTATTCCTTAGCGACAGAAGCGCTTACTCTGATCCTATGATATACCATCAAAGTCACCGCTTATGTAATGAGCTATGCTATATTTCCTACTAAGTGCATTGCAGACGTACTGTAGTTGCATTACTAGTTTTGATTGGTTCTGATCGGATTTGACTAATACTGTAATGTAAGTAATCTATAAAATGTATCTTTCTGATTTTGAATCTTCTCTATAGAAATCTTTAATATTATAATATAGTCATCGAAAAAGCAATTTTATTATAGTGAATCCGCAATGCTTATAAGATGTGTAAGGCAAAGATAGCGTATGAAAAGCATCGCTTTCGTGACTGTGAGCTTGTGACGAATGCTTGTGAAATTAGGTTGGGCTACTTTATTGCCCCAACGCCCCGAGTTTAAAATGCTCATATATCCCACTAGCTATGTAACCCGCAGTAGTTACTTAATGTAGAACATTCGACTCTTATTTCAATCTTATCTCGTGATAAAAAATCTCTAGGTATAGGTTATGGATTTCACCAAAATCGGTTCAGTAGAGTTTGTAATGTAATAATTATTACCAATAGGCATCGCTTTTTACCTAAACACAATATTTAAGAAATAAAAGTCATAATATTACTTTAATGGATTTGGTAATATCTCATTAAAATATTACATTCCTAATGGTTAATAATAAAGTCGTCTGTTGCAATGAACAAAAGTGTTCAATATTGCGTTGAAATCCTAAGACTTACGAAACTAAAGCAATAATTTACTTGATGACAGCGAACGTGCATTTAATCTAGTACAGACAAATAATCGTAATAGAGGATTTAGAAAAACTAGTCACGATATTTCAAACGATTGCATCCTTTTAGTTGCATAGATATTCGAATAAATTTGAATGTAAAACCGCATTTATTGTTACAAAGTATTTCCAATAAGAATGGAGTAATCTGTTGCATTTTAGTGAGTACTAGTAGTTTGAGGTATGTTTGGGACTGAATTGTGATACTTTAAAGTTTAGGGTGAAGTTAATCTACACGAATGAAAAATTATTTATTACCGTTCTAGAGCTAAAATTAAACTAAATACTTAGTAGAATTGTATGTATAGTAAAATGTAATTAAAAAACAATACTGTTAAATTGATTATCACATTCTTTCGTTACGTATTATTCACTTATATTTTAGGTTACAGTTTAATAAAAATATTTTTATACGAAGAAATCCATGTTCATTTCTACTGTAACAATTTTCCTTTAACTGACTATCAAGACACTGACCGCCATTTTGCTATTGAATAGTCTGTGGTATGTTCTACTATATACGATATTCGCAGCAGCAAACCAAGAGGAGCAGCAGCTCACAGAGAGTCCCAGCACAGCGCAGCTGAAGCCAGTGAGCGCTGTCTCGCAAATCACAGTGGCGAGCTCCCCTGTGCGCTGTGCACCTGTGCAAAGCAGCTATGCTCTCGAGAGAAGGAAACATGAGCACAGGCCTGACACAGCGCCGCAGCAGGTAATAAAATTATATAATGTACTTTGAAAAAAAAAAAATTGTATGGTTTTAAATTTGAATTTCGTTAACCATAATATGTATTTTTGTGCAAATCTTAAGTAGTTAGCGAATTTCGCAGTTTGGTTTCTATAACAAATAGCTTTTTCACTACAGCAAATTTAGAATCCGCTCATAATTTTTGATTTTTTTGACGACAAACTAACATTCATATTATGTGGCTATTTTTAATAAAGGTACCAGTATATTTTTATAATTGCTGTATAGCTGTACCTATTGTTAACCAAATAAGAGAAATCTGTTAATGTTGATAATTATAAAATCCAATATGTCAAGTCTCGCAAAGCTAATTCAAGATGGCAAGTGAAATGTAAATATTTTTATTCATGGTGTGCATTTCACTGGATTCTCACACTTGTTGCACAACCACAGCTAATGAGGTTTCTTGTCGAATCATACTCCGGACGAGAACCTTTGCGGTTTAGCGTTTGTAGTGCGGTAATTGATCTTACCGATGTCAATGATGCGTGTTGGACCATGCGATACGTTAACAAAAAATAGTCAGGTGGATTACAAAAGAGATGAGCCAAAATACCTTGAATTTCTTTAAACTTTAGAGACCTGCAAGATATCCGTAAGTTTAATAATAACATTGAAAAGTGAAATAGCGCTTTACAAAACATTCGTAAAGTATATCTTATATTAATATTCGACTTAGACTACGCTAATTACCACGAAATAGCTCTGCTAGGTCGGTCCCGTCCATTTCTTTTCCATAATAAACCTTAAGGTCAAGCCGAGTTTATCGTTCACATACTTATACGGAGAGATTACCTTACGTTATCAACTATTTATTATCTTAAGTATATTATTCAATGGCGATCCTACGTGAGATAGACCACATTTGTCAACTAACGGTTGTAATTAAAATGCCTTGACTGCTGGGGAGTCCGAATTCAGAAGAGCCTATTTGGATTTGACCTAAAATGCAGAGCTTTGAATGGAGGTCCGGGTGGCTGGTCTAGTAGCCTCTGGCGATCACGAACTTGTAAATAATTGCTGTATTTTATAATTATTATCTAATTACAGTGGTTGATAGTGCTTATTGGCACAAACTGGGTTGTGCGAACTTCGTACTACCAAGTCTAGCAGAACATAATTGTACTTTTTAGTGATCTATTTTACACAAGTTAAATTTTTGTATAAGCTTTGTCATTTATATTTCTATGATTGGCAGTTGTATAGTAAAATTCTTAGCTACAAAATTATTTCATAAAAGACGAAGGACTTTCATAGTATTTACCTTTAGATGTTATCACAAGTACATACATTTACGGGTTTATTGATTCATTATTTTAATGAACACAATTAAAAGTAGGAAGCCCGTAGTGCAGTTTATTATGGGTGAGATGGTCGTTATTTTAATTCGCCGCAATTGACTAGCGGTAACTGTATATAAGCCCGTAGCTAAATTATTATATCACCTTAGAAAATAGATATATCTAGGTATCTAAGGAAGTAATAAACAAAATATATGTCATATCAAAAATCATAGCTTCTTTTCTATATTAAGTTGGCAAAAAAACCAAACCTTAGCCAGTTCGAATTAGAAATAAATAGAATTATTGAAACTATCATAAATAAAACAGGATATAAAATCATTTGTCCCCGAAATGCATTACGTTGCAGCTACAAGAGAAAACAGTGCAAAGACATTAATAGCTTGCATTTCAAAACATAAACTAGTTCAAAATAATGGACAATTGTGTGATAATTTAAAATAATTTGTTACCGTTTCAACAGTAACCGTGTTACGGTATATTTATAATTCTGTGAAGGTGATCGGGTCGAATCGCAACGTTTAAATCGTAATGGGACTTAGCACGCCATGCGCAGATTAATGTTACGGGATTTATATATTTTATGATGTCAATTTATTGGCGATTGACGAAATATAGCTTTCCGAATTCCGATTTGCTTAGTTCCTAACCAGTTTAACGTGGTATCTGATCTAAATATTTTAAGCAATGCATGAATGAGAATCAACATTTTGTTTTGGTTTAATCGAGCTTATAGTCAAAATCAAAGTCAAATATATTCAATTAGGATACATATAGTAGTAACAATCTTAAGTCTGCTCATTATTTACCACCGATTTGGGAGGCAGTTTTCATCTGAGAAGAACCGGCAAGACACTCTGATAGTTGCTCTATCAATATAAATAGGTTCCTGTTATACATACACTTTTCACGATCTTTCGTAGAAATACACCATCACCGATTTCGCTTAATATGTAACCTGACTTAGTTTAATTCAAATAATGCAATTTTAAATAGAGGTATTTCTATTTACTTCGTAATGATGGAACAATTATCACCTGTTACACCCACGCAAAGACGTGCGTACACGTTTACTTTCGTTTTCGCTGCTTCCCACAACTTTTCCGAGATCGTGGGACAAAGAGACAATGCTACAGTTTTTATTAAGCTTTCGCTGCATAACGCCAGGTAATCGAGGTAATAATGACGCTGCTTAATTAGCTAGTGAGCTGTGAGCGGCTAAACTGCTCATTCATTTGTTTTTGATGAACTTTCCATTGACTGGCAGATTGCGAAATATTTCATAAGACGTCTCAAATATGAGCCAAAATAGCTTATAAAGACTTTATAAGATATTGAATAATAGCAAAGGCAAGTCTGTCCCATAACGGTTTAAGAAAAAAAACATATAAAGGTAATTCAATTACTGCAGTTAGAGACATATTTAATGTGAATTGACAGGCAATATTAAATATTGGACGTGATTTAAAATTCATCCCTTGTGTCTAAATATTTGGTATTTAGCAAAGTTATATTACAAAAAATATTTTACCCGAACTATACATAAGATTATTTAAGTATATGTAAAGACACTAGATATAGCGATAACTTTAGCATTAGATTTCTTGGATATTTTCTCCGTGCTCTATGTGGTGTCGAAATAGTATAGTAGAAAACTAGACTTGTCCTTGCGCTTTACCCAACCTGACCACAAGCTTTAGTCTTTTATAGAAAAGACTATATGAAATATGATTTCTAACGTACATATGAATTAAAAGAAGTAGGTCTATAGCTTCTTCTTTTAATTCATATTATGTACGTTATTGTCAGTTATATTTTAAAGCAAGTCAATAAAGATAAGGATGTTTTATCAAATCCAACAAAAAAAGCTTCTGAGCAAAGTCAATCTTCTGAGTGAACTTCTGAACTTCTTCGTTGTATACAATTATTTGAGCAAAAATCTAAATTTTAATTTCAGAATGGTGTTCGAGAATGCAATAGCAGTTCCGACGAGAACAGGTCATCTGGTCATGCGTCGATGTCGGACAGCGGGGGCGGCGGTGAGGCGGGGAGAGAGGAGCCGAGGAAAGCCAGGCAGCCTCCTCATGCTAGGACTAAACATCGACCGCATAATAAAGTACGTTCTCAAATGATACTCTTGATAGAATTAAGCATTTATTCAAATATAATTAGTGTAAGTCTAAAATCACTGTAGACTTTGTCCAGCAGAAGTAGTCTTTTCGCAGAAACTCCAAAACTTCTATCCTTTATATTTTGTTTTTGTCAAAGTGATTAGATCAAGAGAAAACTTATGGCAAACAAATCTATGTTTATATCATTAGTTTCCTCTTACTTGTACCATATCACTCTAGCATTCTTCATAGTTGTGCCCCTATCAAGTATCCCGAAAGTTAAACTTGTATTTTTAGTTACAGTCACCCTGGCCTGGCGGAGGCGGTCTAGAAGACATTCGATCTGCCATCAAGCAGCTGACTCTTCGTTCTAGGGACAGTAGCAGCACAGCCACCAGTGGCGCTTCAAGCGCTGGTGGAGGCAGCAATAATGGCGCTCCAGGTATTGAATATATCGAACTAAGGATTTATTTTGATACTAATAAAATACAGACTTTATATGAGAATCTAATGCTCATTGAAATTTTGGTTTAAATTAAGAATTAAACTGAACTTATTGTATGTTTTTCTCCAGTATTATCTATCAATGATAAAGGTAAAAGAAGATAGTATGTAAAGAGCTAGCGTATGTTTCAGAAAATGGAAGTGTTGCGGATGGGAGACGGCGGCGCGCACCGCTCGTGAGGCAACCGTCTCTGGACACCGTTTGTACCAACGTAACCAGCGCGGATGAGTTCGTCTGGGTTGACTCACATAATAGGTATGTAGATAGCGGGAGAAACTAAAGAGGGTCACAGATAAGAGTGAGCATTTCCCTCCGAAAAGATATAGGTATGATGCCTTTTAGCTTAAGTGATGGGTATCCGATTGTGAAAAATCTATATAAGAAAAAAAACTATAACAGTGTAAAGAGTTTGTGTGTTTTCTAATCATTCGTTCTGTTGTATTTAAATGTCATTATAATTTGCTACAGGCTGGTAGAACTTCGCTGCGTGCCATGGACGGCGGGGGAAATTACTAGACTGTTGCAGTCTGGCCGGTGTCGGGAGATGGCCGCGAGGATGGCGCCTGATTCTCCACCGAGACTTGCTTACTTATTGCAACGGTAACTAGTGGCATTTTTTAATAAACATGAATGAATGTTGTCCCATTTTCTTAGAGAATAAAATCGTCTATCACTACATAATATAAAACAAACTCGCTTTCTCTGTCCCTATATATGCATAATAGGTTAGAGTTATTAAAAAAGGAAGGTTTATATGTATAATACATGTATAATATATGCGAACGAAGCCGGGGTGGGTTGCTGGTAACCACTAGGTAAACAATATCCAAAAACTCGGCCTCACTGTTGTTTTATCGATCAATCAACAAAGCATGTGATGGACTATAGACTCAAAGATTACATAATATTAAAACCTACCACTTGTTTTTATGTCGTAAAGAAATATATTTACGATTTTTTTTTACTTAGTTAACGAGCGTTTGTTAAGGACTTATAAAAGGACTTTTTATTTTTGAAATTGAAAAATATTTTTTAATTATTTACAGTGCATTAGTCCGCATAGCTCGTGAAGCGCAGCGCCTATCTCAAAATTTCGGCTTTTGCTCGAAACACGAAGTTGCTGGTGCCTTTAGGATCATCCTGAGCACGCCTTTGGCTGATTCTTGTATAAAGGTAATGGTTTTAAGTTTTAATCTATTGAGCTTAAGATTTTTCTAGCTCTTAGAGTATATCACATTGCCTATTCTTTGATTTATTGATGCGTTAATCTTCTCATCTTTTATCCTTTAACATTAATTTGGATATTTTTCGTGATCCTTCTTAGCCCATCCCATATAAGACAAAGGAAATAAACCTCTTTCGCTACATCCTTATACATAATTATTTTATTGTAATTGACTATTTGACTATCCAGGGCTGTCAACGCGCAGCAACAATGTACGCAACGTCGGGCAGCGCGGCGCGGCGGCTGGGCTCGGCCGCGCGTGCGCGGACTAGCCTCGCTCCGGGCCGCTTCCACCGGTGGATGCTGGACGTGCGGGTTGCGGCTTTCGTGCACGAGTAAGTTTTACTTATAGATATTCGTATGTTGAAGCTTTGTTGTTAGATCCGAGTGGCCATTTGGTAAATGGTCACTTCAACTTGTGGATGTTCAATATCAAAAGCACACCGTTGCTTGAAGAATCATTTCCGATCATTTCCACGTGCGTGTTTTAATATAAACTGTATATGAAACGTAACCTAGCCTTTCGCGTCCAGTTATTTCTAAAAATCCATATTGGAAGAAACATTTTTGATTAATGGCAGTTACTTAAATCTGTATTCACGTATTTTACTACAGGTACGCAGCAATCTATTTATGTGCTGGCATGGAGACTCTTCTGGAAGAAATAGCTCTTATAGCGGGCAGCGGAGTCACGGCACCCATCACCCCGGCTACTATAGACCACGCCGTGGCCAACTGCTCTGACCTTTGGGGTCTTTTACAGCCATACAGTCATTTGAATGCTGGAAGAGTTGCGTCTGGTAAATAGACCCTGTGTTTATCTGCTCTTACAAAGACCTAGTACCTGAAGAGAAAGAGTTCTGACTCTAGACATCTCTTAAATCTATATTTTAATATGATTTCGACCATTCGCCATTATCAACTTTAAATATTTGGTTTAATGTTTTTCAGGGGCACTTTCCCTCTCAAGATGGGAATCAATGAGTTCTTTGGGCTCAGGGTCTGGCTCATCATCCGGCGCCCCGAGACCTGAACACCGTCAATTGGGCATGAGCCACGACTCCGGCATCACCACTAATGGTTCTGGTAAACGGACTAAGATAGGCTCCTTAATTTTCCACTTAAATGTTGAAAACTTATAAAAAGAAGCTTATCAAGCAGATTTTTAGCGGATTACATCGTAATATACTTTTCTCTGTTGGCTATAGTAGACTAAAAATACTTGAATTCAAGTTTTTTTTTCTTAGCTGGGTCAGGCACAACCGGTTCCAACACCAGCTCAGCGGAGTCAGGAGCCTCAGTGGGTTCTGCTGGTTCGGCGTCAGTTCTGCTGACCACATGTGCTGGATCCGCGGGTGAGCTGCGGGCAGTGCTGCGACAGCTTAGCCCACGACACCCACCTCTGTCGCCTGCTGCGGAACGCGCGTTGTACTACTTTATGAGGTGCTCTCAGGTACGGACTCTAATATCTATCTATATCTATATAATTCAAAGGTGACTGACTGACTGACATAGTGATCTATCAACGCACAGCCCAAACTACTGGACGGATCGGGCTGAAATTTGCACTGCAGGTAGATGTTATGACGTAGGCATCCGCTAAGAAAGGAATTAGATAAATTTCCGCGGGAAAGGGAATTAGCGGGAAAAACCTTTTGTATGAAAAATCTAAACCGCTTAAGTAAGACGCTTGACATTTGGCATGGAGGTACCTTTGTAAACTTAAAGGTTATTTGCAATAGGATATTGTAAAATTCTAACGGGAACGGGAGTAAGCGGGAAAAAACATTTGTATGAAAAAATCTCAGAAAAAAGGATTATAAGGGAGGGAAGAGGGTGTCATAGTTTATATGAAAGTCCACGCGGACGGAGTCGCGGGCAACAGCTAGTTTAATATATACATTTATGATCAACATCAGCGGGTTTTAAGTTAAGTTTTAAAGTCATCGGTTTAACTTTATCATATACTTCGAGATTGGAATCTATCATCTGGTGTCTTAGATTTCGATTACAATATGAGAACGTTCAATTAATAATACATACTCTCTACTAACAAACTCTTTTACCATGTGTTACTGATGCAGTTGGAACATAGTACAAGCAATGGTTCGAACGCGGCATGCGGTGTAGTAGCCGGAGGGTTGTGGGGTGAGCGTGGCGCGGGCGCACTCCCACCGCTGGGCGAGTGGGTGCGGGTGGCACGAGCACACGCAGCCCTGCGGCCGCCACCCGCCGTGCCAGACGCAGACGACGTGCTACAGGCGGCTAGATTACTTCTGCCGCACGCGGACTGTCCGCCGAGACCGATCACGTAAGTTATATATTAATAGTGGTCTCATATACTTTTTAGTGTATAGTATGCGTTAAAATTTAAATTACAGGTGCCCTAT
>DWAJ01005159.1:0-11865 GCA_018238005.1 Eurema mandarina | reverse complement strand
TTTTTTGTTTATCAGGTTAGTTTTTGGAACTATCTTGGGGCTCATTGCCAAGGCACTATAATGATAATCTAAAGAAAACTATTGATACATTTACTAAATATTGATTTATAACTACAAATTAATTTGAATAGGACTTGGCTTCTATGAGATCTCAATACTTTTTACGATGGAAAGACTGCATCGAGAGACTTCGCATTTTTGACATTTAATCTTTGTCGTGGGATACGACAGTTTTCTATAATAACTAATGTTATATCAAATGCAATAGGCTTCTAAGCATTGAGCTGTAAAAACAGCCGAAGTCGTGTGGCGAGACTACTTCCAAATAAACAAAAGGACTCATCCTACACATACTTTGTAAAAACAACTTTAAGTTAACTCAAAATATATTCCTTACATTAATAACTAAAACCTACCAAATTGTGAGCTAATATCGTAATTATATTAGCACAAGACGCGATGATTGCACCGGAAATGGTTGCACACATCCGTTGAGGTTGTGTTAGCATTTCCGTTTCCGATACACACTACAGACTGAAATAAATTTTGAATATATATCTCTACATAGAATAACACTAAGTAGCTATTCCTGTCCCTATGCTTAAATCTTTAAAACTACGCAACCGATACTCGTGCGGTTTTTTTAATAGATAGATTTTCAAGAGAAAGTTTTATATCTATACTAATACTAATACTAATATATAAAGCTGAAGAGTTTGTTTGTTTGTTTGTTTGAACGCGCTAATCTCAGGAATTACTGGTTTGAATTGAAAAAATCATGTTTTATTGAGTAGACAATTTATCGAGGAAGGCTTTAGGCCACATAACATCACGCTGCGACTAATAGGAGCGAAGCAATAATGAAAAAAGTAATCGACGGGGACGAAGTCGCGAGCAACGGCTAGTGTATAATACATGCGCGATATACACGACCGAAGCCGAGGCGGGTCGCAAGTAATTTATTAGTAGCAATTTTTTTTCCCAATCACCATTTGAGTAATAATTTTCTTATTCAATAAGTTGAATAATTAAAGGTAGATAAATTGGTCCACCAAATTTTTCGAGTTTCTGATAGTTCTGATAGACATTCATGAAAAGATTGTAGTTTTTGACTTAAGTCTGTTTCTCTTCAAGAGTAAAAAGCGCCTAAAGTACAAGATTATTTTAAATTGACGTATTTATTTTCGACGTACATATTTTACGACTTAATATTTCTTGTTTCCTTAACTGTGGATTCCTTACACGTTTGACCGTCTGACCGTATATAAAAACTTTGACATAAGGGTGTTTTTCAAAAATTATTCGGAATTCTAAATTTAATCAATCGTTCCTAATCTAAGAGCTAGACTATTCATAAGAATACTAATGAAACCTACCATTTACTTATAACAAATGAGTTGGAATTAGGTCCAAGAAGCGTCCTCTGAAACGATTTAGCTCTGTCAAAGCTCACGAAGACAATTGACTAACGAACTCTCACAGTTTTTGCTTTGCACCCAATCGTGAATTAGTAGCTAAACGTATAAACTTTAACAAAAAGTCGATCAAAAAGTATATTATAACCAGATTTAAAATTATAAAACATTATGTGAACACGAAAGGATTAGACTAATAAGTTCATGACAAGAAGATAAAATGATTATTTTTTATTTCAAATGATCTGAATATAATCCTTAAATTAAGAGTGCACAAGAGGGCAAAATATTCATATCAACCGTCATTTTTATAATATTGATAACAATTAAACCCGTAAAATATTTTTAGTCTTAAGCTGTTTTGTTATTCGTGGAATGGGGTATTATACTTTTGAAGTAGTATCATTTTTTGAGCAATTTGAACCATTAATTATTTCTTAAAAATTAGTTCTTTTGTAAAAGAAATTAAGAAAATAATATACTGTGATAAGGCCGCAGTAATAAAAAAACCACAGTAATCATGCTTCAATGACCTTTAAATGTATTTTGAAAATCATATATAATCCTCGAATTATACGTTTGCAATATTTATACGTATTCAAATTTTCATTGAATTTTCAAACAGAACTTTGAAACGCCTTCCCTTGCCTTCAAAATGCAACACATGTCGAAACAGACCAAAACCTATTTACACAACTTCCATTCTTATTTCTTTAATCATAAGATCGTCTATCGCTTGAATGTTTTAACCCGAATTTGAGAGTTTTACAGCAGCGCTGTACTTTCTGGCATTTTATCTAAGTTCTACCTGATCGTAAAAAATAATTGAATTGCGGCAGAATACCATAATATTACAGCTTCAGTAATGTAGGTATTAGGGGTGGGTAAGGCCGTTTGAAGGCATATAATCTGAATTTGTAAATTGGAATTTAGACCCTATTTGTGAGCTGTAAATATTTTATTTGCTCCACAGTTTGGGACTTTCCGTTTCTCGAATTCAATTATAATTATAACTTTTGTGATTTTAGAACGTGATTTCAGTAATCGTTGTCCAGGGAGTATTAGTATTTTTTTTTTGTTGTTCAATTCCTGGTCGATCATTTTGTCCATTAAATTGTACATTATCATCTAAACCTTTGTAACCTTTTGACAAATAAAAAGTTTTTATTATTTCTTAAGTTCTCTTTCAAGTTTTTTATCTGTGTACTCTAACTCGAAATTCTGTGTTGTAGAAAAATCAGGTGCTTAAAATTTTTTTTCTAGTAGCAACGTCGGCTTTACCGAAATACCTTCATCGCGTAAATTTTTGATTATTATTATTTCTTGAACAAAACTTTTGTTTTCTTCAAGATAGGTTTTCTGTGGGTACATTGATAAGGCCGCTTTAAAGGAAGCTTCCTAAGAAGTAATTTCATACTTACCTCTCAAGCATATTCCAGCCAATATAACTAAGATTTAGCCCAAATGCCAATCTTCAGTGATTCCAATATCGACAAAGGCCAGTGTTTGCGTTCAATCTCAAGTCCCGCCTGGGCACGGAACTAGTATGATAGCCTGAATTAATTTGCTTATCGTGTAATGGATTAATTTCGGATATTACTGCTCCCTGAAGCAATAGGCGATAAAATGTTGAGGACGTCGGAGTTGGTGTGTTGGCAATGCTATGTGCATATAGCTTGTCATATCACTACATAATATAAGACAAAGTAACTTTCACTATCTTTATATCCTTATGTATGACTAAATCTTTAAATGCGCAACCGATTCTTAAGTGATTTTTTTAAATAGATAGAGTGATTCACGAGGAAGGTTTACATATTGTATAGTTCATGCATAATATATGGGAGTGAGCCTGTGAGGGTTGCTAGCTATAATAATACTATTACAAATTATAAATTATATTATAATTTTAATGTCACATAATAATATGTAAGATATTAGGTTTAGTATTAGTAGCAAATTATACGTTATGTTTAACACAACAACACGATGATACAATGATCATAATATTCAATGTTTTTGTGCAATGTACACCAAGGCTCCACATTACACGAAATATAATATACGGTCGAATTGAGTAAAATAACCATAATGCAATTTGATCATAGCACTTACAAATTGCATTGGTAAATTGGTGTTTGTTTATTATCTCCATCTGATGAGGAGGTTGGCTAGATGGTGAGTGATCACCTCCGCCCGTTAAGTTTCGCAAAGATAAGCTTCACGAATGCGTCGCTGACCTTTCAAATAGAGAAAAGGAGAAGATTTCTTACCTTCCCTATGTTATACAAAAATTTCTTTTGGTACGATTTTGGTCTTCACGGCTTATGGAATCTTTTGGTATAACAAATATTTGTAATTATTATAAATGTGTTTAATAACTTGTCGTTGATAAGACAAGCGAATAAAGAGAAATAAATAAAACATTATCATATTTAATACATTTTATTTCACAGCATAAACGCACAATAAAAATAAAAGTGGTATTTATACCTTCACAATACGAGAACAATTACAACTAGCAGACTTTTGCAATTGATATGAGATCGAGAATAAAAATCGTTTTATATTTATATAGGAATTATTTTAGAATCGGCTTTCGTAAGCGTTCTCGAAACTTCGTACTGCACGTTTTTAAACAGATATAAATTCAATGTTACATATAATGTTATGATCTCAAACTTTTTTTTGTTAATTAAAAAATAAACGTCTTGCATGTTCTTACAAAAAACCTATCAATAAGGATACAAGAGGTATCATATAAACAGACATACATAATCTTACTATGAGAAAACCTAATCCTTCCTTAGGTGGTAGGCTTTGAGAATATTCGCTTAATTATAATAGCCTGTAAAGTGTTACATATTTTAAATTAAAAATAGACTTACGCAGCTTTTTACATGAAAATTATCGGTTTTTCTCTATAGTTTTTACAAGTAATGGACGGCTTAAGACGTTTTGAAATTTTAAGTAGACAAGTTTGGAAAATAGAAATCAAAAGATCGATAGTAAGTAATACAATAAGTATCGTATGTTTTATATTAATATAAAGCTGCGAAGTATATTTAGAATATCGTATAGTTTAATTATTGAAGCAAATATTACAATTTTAGGGCAGCGATGTAGATAGGATTTTCTTTAGAAATATAAAATCAATATTCGTAAAACAATGTTAAGTACCAAATTCATTATTTAAAAATCAAGTTTTGTTATAAAATGTTTTTAACAAAAAAATATCTTCAAAATTAGAATGAACATAGAGTGATTATTTGTCGTAATTTTTTTTTTTTGAGTTATACATAGACCGTATATATATTTTCTACAAGTCTGTGCGTTTGAAAACACGTGCGAATACAGTCATACAATTGCAGCTATATAAAAAAATTAAGTAACCATATTTTAAGTCTTCAAATTTGGTTTTACGCCTCCTTCATCAAGCGAAAACTTATTATAATCTTCAGACTGTCGTATTAAAGAAAGCCTTTGCTTTGTATTGGGTCAATTGATTTGTTATGTTACAGACTCTCTTTGTACATCGTCTTTGTGCAATTTAAAATTGCAAACAGATTTGATATTATAAATTGTCGAAACCCAAAAAGAGCACATCAATTTTTCGATAGAATAATCTTTATTGTAAAATGTATGTTTTAATCCTTTTATATTAATGAGAACACTCTGATATGTACGCGTGTAACTTGCAAACAATTGCGCCAAATTGGTTCTTTCTTTTTTTAAGAATTTATTTTACCGAAAGAGCAAAAAGACAGGTAACAGTAACTTTGTTACATAATATGTTTTTATATTGTTTTGCAGAATAATTAATAAAATTAAGAAAAAGGAAGTTAGTAACTGTTCATTTTAAGAATAATTTTTTAAAGTATTTGCTTAAATAAATGTGGTCAGTCAAAATGTGGTTACCCATTTCATTGGTTATAATAAAATTTTCCCTGCAAAAGTCGGGCAAAGCGATTCACAAAACACAATTAAATTACTTAATTATCAATATATTTATACAATTCAGTCTTAGTAGGAGCTAAATATTTTATATCATTTATGAACAGTCAATATTTCTATTTTCGCAAAATTATTTTTGTCGTATAAAATGTTATTCTGTTGTGAATATTTTCTATGGAAAACACACCATGATTTCAACACAAAATTTATCAGTTCTTATATAGATACATTATAAATTACTGCTTGCAATTTTCGATAGATTAATACAAATAAACATTTTTATTAGCTTTTACCAATACATTTACATGTCACGTCATAAAATTAAAAAAAAAGAATATTAACAGTTTATAAATGATACAGATCTAATATTTACAATAAGTACAATAATTCAAATAAAAAAAGTCTTACGCTACTTACAATACAATCTTTGACATTTAATTTAAAGCTTTCACGATATTAGGCCATACAATGTTTTTCTATGAAATCCATTCTTGCAAAAAGAATCGTATCCTCAAAGTCTACTGGTAGCAACGCCATCAGCTATACCAATCAAAATACGTCAAACAGACAGTTTGACATGTGTCAAATTTGACAGGTTTAAATTTATTATCTATGAAAATATTAAAAAGTTCAGGTTTGATTAAATCTTGGTACTGGTTAAATAGTGTTGTAAGATACGAAAGTGAGTAAAAAAAAACTTCTTTTAATTCAGATATGTTATTAAATTCAAATAAAAGACTATCTCAAACTTTACTTCGATACAATTAAGCCAAATTCTGTCAAAATAACTGTCGACTAGAGATAAGTTTTAAAATTTTAATAGTACATGAGAATTCAGTAAGTTATAATACTCTAGTTTCTGTGTAAATGTATTTTTAAAATGGTCTATTTTTATCATTGTCAAAATTTTTAATGACGTCACCACACGTAAAATATGATATTATAAAACAATTTCATATGGTTTTTGGCGTTTGCTACTGGTGTAGTTACCATGATAGGCTCTAGAGATATGATCCTCACAATTTTGTAGCAATTTATTTAGATAAGTCATCTTATAATACTTAAAAAAACACTCAATTTAATTTCAAACGTGCGTCACATTAGACAACGTTCCAATACCTGGAAAAGAGATGTTTGTGTTAAATTTTTATTCCTTGTTTTTTTTCAGGAATAGTTCGTTAAAACTAACAATCCGGGTACCTTTGTCTATTATTTTGAAAAAAAATTATATTAGATTTTTTTCTGGTGTTAAAAATTTACCTCAGTTTACATTCATTGCATTCGTTATTTCGCTCCTATAATGAAATGCAATGGCAACAATGATGAAATGTCATTATTTAACGCTAATTTTCTGCGAGATGAAGACAATTCTTATGGAAATGTTAAAAATCGGTTTGACAACCTCAAACACCTACAACATTTCTAATAGCTTATTTATAAACCCTATGGTATGGTAACAATATTATATATTATATTAACTATTGTTTCGTATTTTGTGACTCAAAATAATAGATTATAAAGTGTATTGGTTACCTATGTAAAAAGAGCGCCTCTCGCCATCAAACGTAAAAGTTTGGCGAGTTTAGTTAAATGTGAAATCTATGTTATACATTTCTTGCAAAATAAATAAAAAATAAATGGGAAAGTTTGTGAGACTGTATGTATGCATGTATGTTTGTTATTCTTTCAGGCAAAAACGGATGGACCGATTTAGTTGAAACTTAGTATGTAGGTATGGATTAACGCATTGGATACTTTATATCCCGGAACTACCGCGGGGCTAATAGTCAATAAATACTAACAATCGACAATGATATAGGTTCCATTTTCGATACGTTTTTACGCCAAGAGTCTAAACCTGTAAACCTATTTACATCTATAACGAAGTTCTCTTCATCATTCAGTACACAAAGAGGTACTTGTACAATACTAGAACGTACCTTTAGGTAATTTTGAAGTCTGCAAACCTTGACTTGACGGCGGCAAAATGTAAAGAGCTGACTGCGATGTTTTGGACACCTTTGAACAAAAGTTTCATTCAATTAAGGCGATTATACACTAATTTAATTTATATTTTTTTTTAATATTTAAATTGTTTATACCTAGATTAATATTAACATAGTTAATCGAGTTCTAGATCGCGCTTATGATGCTCCATATAATTATAAGAAACTTCGCAACATCCTAATATCCAACGTCCAATACGAATGGACCTTTCATTAAAAAAAATAAATCCATATTTCTCCTTCTCCTAGACATTCCTCATTAAGACTATGAATTTTCTTATAAATAATATATGTATACTTAAAGTCTGTGTGCTTATACTTAAAATCAAAGAAGGCAATATACATAAAGTATAACTAATACAAAACCTTTTTACAAAACATTTAAATCAAATATCCTTTATCCCATCTTATAGAGCCTTCGTCCATGAAACGGAACGGCCTTTGCTAATGTAATATAGTTTCGGCTTTGAAATTCTATCCCTTTACAGTGTTAAACTATCAAATTCATTCTGATTTAAAGATAACATTACAAATTATCTTGTTACTACGTATATAGGAGATTGCTGTATGCTAAGACATTATGTTGGGAAGCTCACCATATTATCTGTTTAGTATAATTAAAAATAAATGAAACGGTTTGCTAAGTACATAACACGATAACAGAAGAACTAATTTACGTAATTCTTTGAATATTCCTTGAAGTACGAGAATGATTCTGTAGCAGTGAAGAAAAGCTAGGTATCGCATATTGAGATTTGGTTTTAGTACTTATATTACTTACAAAAGGATTTGTTAGTTTCCACGCGTTAATCTTTTTTGGTTGGATTACAAGAAGAATCGTTTTGTAGACGATAATTATATTAAAAATTTCACTGAATGATTAAGAAACCGCGAATTAGCGTCTAGTGTTAATGAGGATAAAAATGTAAACTTAGCTATGTACTTCAAAGGCTGGCAACACACACGTGATCACTACGCACCAGATGATGTAGCTGATTTGACTTTTTTATATTAAAAATAATATTATATTATTTTATATTGAGGTGAACAAGGTTCTTAATTTAGTTTCTTTAAACATTTAAAGCATAGCCCTTACTAATTATATAAATACGTCAGTCTTTAAAATTGTATCTGTTTGGTATTATTTTAAGCAAAAACTTCTGAATGGATTACCTAAAACACAACATGGAGAGATTCTGGACGAGAACATAGGTCTTATCCCGGTATTTTCCCGGGAACAGTAAATTTTTGAGGTCGGTACTCACCTGAGGTTGTGCTGCGTGTGAAGGTGATGGCTGAGGACTGGTTACTCGAGGTGATGATGATGACGGCGGTGAAGTCATGTCTAGTGATGAACAACGGTTAAATATACAAGAAAATAATGACTGTTAATTAATTTTCTTTTAACAGCAACTTTTGTATCCTAATGTCAAGTACATAATATTAATTATTACAATTAATTTATAGATTGAGTAAAATTTATGTCATAATAAATACGCAAAAATTCGTGATATATTAAATTATTCGTTATTAAATGGATTTAAAGTACAACCGACTGCAAAAGTATAGTAACGCATTTAAAACTATAAATCAAATAAAAACAACACATTACTAAAACAGTCTACAAATAAGTGTCGTGGCAAGAGCCACGACACTTATTTGATGATTATTTTGAGACTAATGATTATTTTGACCTCTTGGTCAAAATAATCATTAGTTATTTACAAAACATCGAAATATAAAAAGGCCAGTCGTAGATGCGTTGTCGACCTTTAACAACCTTAAACGGTGTTAAAGCTTTTGTTTTGTGATACCATTCATTCAAAAATGTTACTTTATTTAGTCTAGTTAAATAAGTTAATATTTGACTGTGATTTTGACTTTGACTTTAACCGATAAATACGTACCAGTGGGATGGTGTGAAAGGCTCTTGAGAGTGTAGTAGGGAGGTGGGGCGTGCTTTGACGACGTGTTCGGTTGTGGGGCGTATGCTACGAAATAAGATAAACACATCTCTACACATATATATAAAACTGAAGAGTTTGTTTGTTTGTTTGAACGCGCTAATCTCAGGAACTACTGGTTCGAATTGAAAAAATCTTTTTTTTTAAATAGACAATTTATCGAGGAAGGCTTTAGGCTACATAACAATACGCTGCGACTAATAGAAGCGAAGAAATAATGGAAAAATAAATCGACGGGGACGAAGTCACGAGCAACGGCTAGTATTCTTATAATTTTAATTTAAAAAAAGTCTTCTAGATATAATAACGATTAAATTAAACAATTTTATTAATGTTCTTAATAACATAAAGTCTGTTCACAGGGATAGCATGGGCTAAATAATTATACTAAAATTGTAATTTCAATTAAAAAATATTCACACCATAATAAAAAAATATAACCCAAGTATTCTATTAGTACAATTTACTGTACAAGTATACTCCTTGTACAAACTAGTACTCAAGTATACTAGTAGTACATACAAGTATACGAGTATACTAGTAGTACAATGTAGTACTCACCGAGCGGCCCGCTGGCGGTCAGGTACGGGTTGCCGTACGTAGCCGCGTAGCGCACGTCCACGCCCGACATTATGACCCCGGGGCTCGACATGGGTATCACTAGAACACACATACATAAAGTACATTCAATCACAAAAATACATCTAATTATTTATATTATTCAAAGGTGACTGGCTGACATAGTGATCTATCAACGCACAGCCCAAAGCACTGGACGGATCGAGCTGAAATTTACCATGCAGGTAGATGTTATGACGTAGGCATCCGCTAAGAAAGGATTTTGATGAATTCTACCCTCAAGAGGATAAAGGGGATGAAAGTTTGTATGAAAATCCCGCAACTCCGGCCCCTTTTTTCCAGCTAAAAAGTAACGTCTTTTCTCGGGCTCTAGACTATCTGAGTACCAGATTACACTACAATCGGTTCAGTAATTTTAACGCGAAAGCACAACTATGACAATAGAAAAATATAATGTAGATTTTTTTTTCTATTTCCCGTTTAATAACAACAACAAAAACAACATTATTATACATATTACATTATATATCTATAACAAAGAGATAGATATAATAAGAAGCGGCAGCAAGCAGTACAGCAATAAAATTAAATCAAGGAATGTAAAAAATGTTTCTCACCAGAGTTTTAAAGGTCTTAATTATACCAAATACTCACAATCTGGCCCAACCATTCCACTAAGACGTCCGCAACTCTGCTGCCGATGCAAGGACCCGTAATGGCTCTGATACGTCGACATATCGGTGCTTCGTGTTAGCGAGTTGGTGTTAGACTCGGTCGGAGGCGCGTAGTCCCTCGAGTAGTCCACGTAGGGGACGTAGCCGTTTGCTTGGTTTTGCGTCTGAAAATTATCTATGTCTATTTAGTACCTATTAGTTATTCTACCGCCTAAAGAGTTATGTGCAAATGCCCGGTCTAAAGGGCACTGTAGCCAGCAAGATTACTGGGCTAATGATTCTTAACATCCTATGACTCAAAGTGGGGAGCGCGGTGGTGTAATGCACCCCTGTCCGGCGTTTGGCTTTAGAGAAAAGTCTGGGTAGCACTACATTGGTTATGAGCTGGCGTTTCTCTTACCATCACCATCACCATAATATTATATAAAAAAACCTCTACACACTTGGTATCTCTGCATTTGAGTACCTATACAGTGTGTCAGCTTGTTCTATAAGATTGCGTCAGCGATGGCTGAGCGATGCCGTCACCATGTTGATTAGGTGGTACAGGTTCTTTCCGCAGATGGCGTAGAATAATAACGTAAACGTGGATAATAACTTCACTTCACTTGTTTGCAATAATTACAATTGCAATAAAATCAGATTAGATCAGTGGTAAACTGACAGATTCATTTTTTAGGAATATCGTCCCTGATACCCAAAACCCACTCTCTTAAATACGACTCTGTTCACGTGCCGCCATTACAATAACAACTGACATCTTGTTGTACTACCCTCGTACTACAATAATCAAATTAACATCTTAATATTTCGCGATATCGTTTTCCACGATATATAAATAACTTACTATGTATCAATGTTTTGTTATTCATAGTTTTGGTACCTATAATATAATTTAGTTCCTACTTTTTTTATGTATTTCAGCAAGTGTCTTTTAAGTATTTACGTAATGAGGTTCCTCCATATCTTAAGTACCTTAGTACCTTCCTATTTTCTATGACCTATGTTTAAATGATGTGTACATATAAAATAAACCTGCTAACTCGATTTAGTACACATAGATAATGTTATATTAAAGAACACTATATAAGACATAGGTCTTAGTACACATAGTTTTATTAAGACACTATTATGTACAAAAAAATATTTTATCTTCTCTAACTTATCTACAATTTTCAACAAAACAAATTCCCACAACATTTACCTTTCATCGTCAGATTTTCATTTTCATAATAATAAATATAATAAATGTTAATATTAAAGCAATCGCGCT
>DWAJ01005158.1:0-11867 GCA_018238005.1 Eurema mandarina | reverse complement strand
AGTGAATTTGGGCCGCATTTTTGAAAATGCCTAACACGCGCCAACAAACGTTAAGCAAGATCAACGTGATTCTTTAAATTGCCATAACTTTTTTATTTATCAACCGATTGACATGAATTAAATACTAAATGTTAAGTGAAGCTTACCACAATATATAATTGAAAACCCAATCTAGATAGGATAAGCCCTTTCTGAGATTAGCGTGCACAAACAAACAGACAAACAGACAAAAATTCCAAAAATCATTGTTTTGGGTTCTGTTGCGTTAATAAAGGTCTCCTGTAATATTTTTTCACATATATCTTCCATGTACAGACAGCGATTCGTTACGTTTTTATTATATAATGTATAGATTATATGTAGATAGTGTGTTGGATATATTTTATTGAAAATAAACTAATATATTTTTCCCTCATAAGATTGTTTTGGCATTTCTTTTAGTAAGAAATTAAGCAATTAGGTATATTATATTATTTATTAGTAATTATTGACTGATTATACGCTGGAGAAAGTCAGATAAGTTTTGGCAACACTAAAATGGTTTGTTTGTTTTTGTTTTACCTACAATTATTTAAATCTAGTAGAGAATTGTTAAAAATACATTTTCTTTATCTTTTTATGAATATTTAAAAGCTTGTTATAAAGTTTTTTCACCAATTTATAAAACACAGGGAGAAAAGGTTACCAGATCTAATGAAAAATAAAAAAAACACATTTTTTTAAAATACCTCCATTTATTAATCCTTATCATACAATTAGAAATAGCGTCAACATATTATACAGGTATACACATTGACTCAATACTTATTTCTGTGTAAATATTCATATAAAAATAAACTTACAATAAATTCTTATACCAATTAAATTAGAGAGTCGACCATTTTGGCGCGTCCCAAAATGGTCAAAAGTCTAATAGAAAAATCGTCAAAAATACTTTTATTAAATACGTTTTTCTTATTATACATTTTAATGGCAGTTTTTAATCTATGCGACCAGCCTTCTACAAAAAATGATCAAAGATGTGTCGTTTTCGTGACGCGAAAAGGAATTTCTTGAAATAATGTTTTTGTTGGCTTAATTTTTTCCATTGTCAAGTTATCACGGAAGCTTAACTTGACGTTAACTTAGCTCCGAGGATTTATTGATTGAGAGATTAAAATACGTGTCTTTAACCTTATAACGGAGTCGTAACCTATTTATTTACAATTCTGATATAAATAGAAATATCGGTTTTTCGAATCGTAAAATCGGTAACTCGCTAGGAACTGGAGTCATTTTGTACTGGTCTTATCATTATGGCACTAATGCCGATTTTTTGAACTGGCTAGACAAAACTTTTCTATTATTCAAAATTAACTTTTTTCTGCTTGAATTTCATTCCTGTATCTTTCAGACAGCATTCTCCTCTATCTATTTTTAACAGACTTCAAAAAGGAGGAGGTTTATCATTCGACTGTATACATGCTTTTTTTATAAATTAAAAATGTCTGTATAACAGTGAAGCATTGTTAAGTTTTGTTTAGCCGTTCTGTGTGTGTGTCTCTCTATTTGTTCTCTAAGCACTTGCATTTGGATGTGTGTGAGTGTGCCCCAACTAACTCTGAAAAACTGGGGTTAAAAGTGACCCCCGGGGCCACGTATTGGGGGTTGGTCCCGCTGCCTGATGTCTCGTACGTGATAATTTGGGGTTTGGTCGTATAGGTAATAATTTTCGGTTTCGTCGTATAAGTTATTATTTTCGGTTTGGTAGTGTACGTGAATATTTCAGGTTTGGTTGTGAAAGTGACTATTTCTGGCTTAGTGGTATACGTGACTATTTTTGGTTCAGTCTGGAAGACTTTCTTCTCCGAGTAGGTCGCTGTGTAAGAGTTGGTGATCGGTGATTTAATTTGACCGTTGAAGTCCGAAGATTCGAAGCCAACCTGACCGGATCCGATGCCGAACTGGTTGAACTGACCGGTTGTGAATTGACCGAGCTGTTTCTGACCGGATATACCAGCGAGACCTGACCCTTGCTGGAAGTACTGTCCTTTGCCGGATACCCCGAATCCTTTGACTCCTGTGTACCCAACACTACCAGAGCCTGTGGTGATCGTTGAGCCACTGTTCACTGACCCCTTGACGCCTCCATATTGCGTAGATTTCACTCCAGAACCGAATTGACCAGTTTTAAACCCAGATCCGAATTGGCTGGTCTTGACACCAGACCCGAATTGTCCCTTAACCTGTCCGGAGAACTTTCCAGAAGTGACCTGGGAGTATTGGGCGAACCGTACGCTCTCGATCAGACCGATGGCCCATTCGTACCATTCCAGGTCGAATTTGTAGATCCCGGCTATTTGGTTTCCGAGTTGGCAACCTGGAAGGAAATAACATAATTATTTGAGGTCTCATATACCAGAGCAAAATAAGTGTCTACTTAAAAGTAATCGGTAATATTACTATTAAAAAAAGCATCAAAGATTGTAACCCCTATAGTAGTCTCAGTAAAAAATTTAATACACATACTCTATAATGGAGACCAAAAATGAAACTGAATTCCTAATTTATCAGAAAGCAACAAAAATCCAACCGAATATAAGTATTTAAAGATATTCATCGATATGGTCTAGTTACATATAATATATTATATGTAACTAGACGCGGCCCGCGGTTTTAGCCACGTAGTTCTTGTTCCCGGGGCAATACCGGGATATACAGTATTCTATGTGTTAATCCAAGATCTAATCTACCTGCATGCCGAATTTCAGCCAAAACCATTAACTAGTTTTTGCGTTAAAATGTTACAAACATACTTTGACATTAATAATATTTATACACTTATAAACAAAGTGTCAGTGGACGTGTCAGCACTAACCTGAGTCCCAGGAGTAAACTCCTCTCATGACGTAACGACCATCTCCCGTGGTGCAGGCGAGTGCGCTTCCGATGTCCACCTGCAAACGAACAATATATTATTTAGCTAATTTGTCCAAATAAGAAAGCATTACATATCTTCTTAGGCGGTAAGTTGGTTTTTCATTAAGTCAGTAATGTTCCATCAGGCTTGACACGCTGTATTTGTACGCAATATATTATACTCGAAATGTATTTGTTTATTATATATTCATATCGGCATTAACATTCTTCCCAAACTAAGGTTAGCGAGCTTTTTAAATGTATTTATTTAAGAATTTCTGTGTACCAATTGAGTCTGGCTTCCATTTCTATCCAGAACAACAATTCCCATTATTCTAATTAAGTGAATCCCTTGCTTGCCTAATAAACTCATTTACCAGACAAATTCTGACTTATCCTTTTCATTAAAAACCAAATCTCAGCCTTCTACAAATCTCTTTAGTAACAGCGTTCCTTGCTCTGCATAATTAAAACATAATTAAGACCATCTAATCCCTTAAGCGATATAGCAACTAAACAACGGATACAAGTAATACTAAGCAACACCCAGACCCCAGAAAGACACAAATGTGTTTGTCCATTGTGGGGTTCGAACTCATAACCCTTTTCGCAGAATGCAGTTATGACCACTGCTCCAAAAGATCAACTAACCTTGCAGATGTTGTTCAATGGGTTGGTTGGCTGTCCGCAAACGCAGCTGTCTTCGTTGTACTGCTCCAGGAGGTGAGGGTAGTCTGACGACAGCTTAGCTTGGCACTCTCCAGGGTTTACCAGCGACACGTTCAAGCTGTGCATGATGCTGCCTTCGAGGTGAGCTGAAAGAGATGTAATTTTTAAATAAACGTCTTCTACTGAGGACCATGACGAATTTTCTTATGAACGCATATCGTCTAGAACAGTGGTTCGTAGCCTTTTAGACATGAGGGACCATTTGTTAAAATTTCTCTTTTGTCACGGACCACCTATTTGCTTTATGAGTATTACACCTACATTATCTGAGTGTCAATAAATAAACGCTCATTCTATGTATCTATAAAAATGCATAAAATTATTCAATATATTTTTTTATTTATTATTTATTGTAAATGCGCATTATACATATCTATAAATGTTTATAGATTTTTGTGATTGCATACTCTTTACTAATTTTTAAATTGTTGCTTCTTATAAATTTTTTTATTTGTGATTGCTTTGCGGACCACTTGGGATGCTTCCAGGGACCACCAGTGGTCCGCGGACCACGGGTTAAGAACCAAATTCCATCAAAATCGCTTCTGTTGTGTATTCAATGAGTACTTACATTTGCTTTAAAAATTACGGATATACTGAGCATAGAGTTTCCAAAAGAAGACAGTGAGAGTAAGTCTCGCATAACCATTATATAAGTATACAACAAAGTCACTTTCTTGTCAGTCCCTATGTAAGCTTAAATCTTTAATACTACGCAACCGATTTTCATGCGGTTTTTATCAGGTAGAGTGATTCAAGAGGAAGGTTTATGTATATGTCGGTACCTAATACATTCATAATTGCAAGTTGATTGAAAAATCAACTTAATACTTGATTGATCGAAGGAAAACTTGAATCAAAGTCGATTTACTTGGACACTTTGTTCAATGTAAGTCAACTTGCGTTTCACTTAAATTAGACCAGCGTTTGAGCGTATATCCACTAATTTATCTAAAAACTGCATTGATACTATACTATTGCTACTTCTTAATAGATCGCGTTAGATATAAAGTATCATAAAACCTAGCCTTGTACGTATAAAATGGCGAACTTCAAAATGGCCGCCAAATAGCTGTTAACATAGACGTATAACGCATAGACTGATAGTCCATTAATAATCGTTCCGCTATAAGTGAAGCCAAAACTGTATATAATAATATGTAAGTGTAAAAAGGACTTTCCTACATCGTTCCTATACACGAGTCTACCGATAATGTTGCTACTATAAGAAATTTACCCTATAAATGCGAAAAAATTGAAATCTACGAAAAACATACGAAATTTGATGCGTTGCACTGCACTGACAATCTATGTAGGTAGACAAAATTGTCTACTTTGAAATGGCTTCACTTTGCGTGCTCATTGCGGTTCTAGGTGTTATTACTCTATGGCTATTAATATATTACAAATAAGGTATCGTCTTGAACGATGTTGACGAACCGAGTTAGATTTTATTGACGTTGTTAAATTAATTTAATTGAATAAATCTCGTTAAATAAGCTGTGTTTTTCTACAAGGGATAATAACGAATTTACCAAGGAACAGACTTTTCGATTTATTTTTATTTAGTTCCTGTTATAGTAGCAATACCGGGATACTTGGGGTGGGAATTTTGCAATATCCTGTTGCAAATTACCTTTAAGTTTTCTAAGGTACCTGCATGCCAAATTTCAAGCGTCTAACTTAAGCGGTTTAGATTTTTCATACAAAAGGATTTTCCCGCTAATTCCCGTTCCCGTTGGAATTTCGGGAATTCCTTTCTTAGTGCACCTCTACGGTACCTAAGCTACGTCCCTTCCAAATTTCAAGTGCCTACGTTTAGCTGTTTAGGCTGTGCGTTGATATGTCAGTCAGTCAGTTTCTCCTTTTATATATAGAAAATATAATACTTATATTATTTGGACGAAAAAATATTAAAAATTAATTAGAACCGGTTCTCGATTAGACGGTTATTAATTTATTAAACCTGCTTTAAATTAACCGGATGATGCCGCACAGGCACCATATGAATCTTGCGTACGGCATATGGTGCCCGAGAGGATACAAAATGTAATGACGTATTTGTTTGACGCCAGAGTTTATAATTTAACGAAAAATTGTACGTTAAATTGTCAATGCGAGTTCTGAATTACTACTATATAATATTTTATCTGACTACTATTAGACAGTCAATGAGAGACTGGTCCCATATTCTGGACAGTTTATAATCTCACTAGACAAATTATAATTCAACCAACATGTCCTAGTGTTTTTTTTTTCAACTAAAATACGAGTATGTTATCATTTTTTGAATTTGAAATTATATAAATTAAGAAATCGTCACGGCTTTCGCACAAGTACTTAAAATGTTTCGGCAAAAATTAATAATTGTTATCGAAATTTTTGTCTGTATTATAATATTTCTTATTTAGTAAGGTATGTTTTAAACAAAACAACATAAATGGAAAAACATTTGACCGTTAAATAAACGTATAAACATTTCTCTTGAATCACTCTATCTATTAAAAACCGAATCAGAATCCGTTGCGTAGTTTTAAAGATCTAAGCATACATAGGGACAGACAAACAGTTTTATACTATGTATGTAGTGATTTTCAAAATTTCAAAAAATCATTAAGTTTAAATTATGGATTGAAATGAAAAGTTGTTTAAATCATACTTTTAAATGTACATTTATTTTTTTATTTTTTTTTATATTTATACGTGGATATGTCAAATTAGATCAATACTTTTGAATCTCAAATAAGTCGAGCTACACCGCGAGCAATCTCTCAAATTGTAATAATATTTAGTACTAGCTGTGACCCGCGGTTTCCCAGGGTATCATCTATCTACATACCAAATTTCAACTAAATCGGTCCAGCCGTTTTTGCGTGAAGGAATAACAAACATGCATCCATACATACATTGTCACAAATGTTCAAATTTATAATATTATTAGGATAATTATTTTTGGGAGTTTCTATAGCTATAAGCTATAAAAGTATTACCCTCTCATAGAGTATTGGCATCTCTTTAGAGATGTCAGTGTGGTTCGTGCGCTCTTTGAAAGCGATGGAGGTCTATTTTCTCTCCTTTTCATCCTGGAAGACTACGGAGTAGGGAACTGTAATTCCCTCTTTTTAACACATTCGGTTTTGCGTTAGTTTTGATCATGTTCATAGGCGAGATGACATATTATGATATATTGATATAAATTCAGAAAATAATTCTACTTAGTTATACCGAATAACGATAAAAATTAATTAGCATTGATACTTTTTTTTATGGGAAACGAAATCGTAGCTTCAAGTTAATAGAAATCTCTTAAGAGATTATTATTGTTTGAGAAATTTTTCGACGGTGCGCGCGGCTTAAGTTACGTTGCCATAATTAATAATTATATTTGATATATCTTGTTTATTTATTTTATATGTACATATTTATTATTTACAGTTTGTAAAACTCGATGCTATAACTGAAATATGTTTTGTCTTACAATTGTGTAAATGAAAAATTTGGATTTTAAAACCAAACGTAGACCAGAGATTTAATGTAAATTTTTGATGAAATATTTTCGCTTTTATATGCTATATTTTTATCTAGCTGTGCCCGCAGTTTTACTTGTGAAAAATTGTATTTAGTTTTTTGCGTATTTTAATAGTTATTCTGCTATTCAGCAAAGCAATGCAAGTAGCAAGCATGTTTTTGGTCTAGCATTTTTCGGGTAACAATTGTATATAAATAATTGTAAAGGACAAAATATATTTTAGTTATAAAAAAGAGGTTTGTTATGTATGATATGATTGTATCGATTGTGCAACGAAATACAATAATAACACATATCAATTAATTGTTTTAAGTATAGCTGTTTGTTGGTTCGGTTTTGTATGTGAAAAAGTATTGAGGATATTTTTATATGATTAAAATTGTAAAATAAAATAATTTTTAACAAAAAATAAACAGACTTCAAACTAAAAAGCAACAAATAAATTTGCTTCCCACAAAGTAATACACATTTTCATTTAGTATATCGAAATGATTTAATAATTATTTTATAATTTAGAAGTCTGTACCAAGTAAATGCTACAACAATCTATACAATATCGATTTAACTAAACAAACACTTATTGTTTTACTTAGAATCATCAAAATCGGTTCATAAACGACGAAGTAACTAACATACATAAAAAAAATATATATTATACATACAGACGAATTGAGAACCTTCTCCTTTTTTTAAGGCGGTTAAAAACTAGAGGACTCGATAGACTTTGTTCTTGTTAAAAATTTTACCGGCAATTATTCGATATTTTTCTCGCCGTAAACACCATCCGTGGTCTTCAACGGCGTTCAGGCGTTAAGTTATGAACGTACCAACACATATTGATTTTCATTTTTATTATAAATAGATTAATAAAATTCTTTAAAAGACAAGATCAATAAATTATATTCTAAAATTGGATAGTTCACTGTCCTCAAGTTTTCGATATAAGCCCGAACAAGCAAACGAAAATAGTTAGTGCCTATTCATATAATTTGAGATTTTGTTTGTAATACAATCGTTATAGTACAAAATATATTGATGCCTTACCATTGTTAGCGAATAAACATGTTTAAGATATTCTGTGTTTTATTTATAATAGACTAATTTTGGACGTTGACTTCGCTCGCATAAAGCTTGATCCAGATTTTTTTCGTCTTTGGCGCTCAAAAAATTGCTTCATCTAATAAAGATTTTTTTGTAATTCAATAGTTTATAAGGTTTTTTCTACTATAACTAAATACTGACAAAGTTTAAAACCTCTATACGATTGAAGATAAATAAATGGTCTATTTAATAGGTCTATTTACATATAAAATTACTATTGTCGTGATGTCACACACTAGATGACGCTGATTATAATTGGTGCCATGAAATGTAGCAAATTCAAAGTCAAATATTTAACTAGGCTACATATATTCAGTTTTCCAATTAAAGAGCATAGTGCGACTCAATGTTACAGTGGCGCATAATGCCGAATTATGATGAAGCTTAATTGGAACGTGAAATAGTTGTCAAATGCACCAGTACAGTGTTGATATAGAAAATCATCATAGAGTTAACAATAACTTCAATCTATACTAATAATATAAATGCGAAAGGAACTCTGTCTGTCTGTCTTTCCATCGCTAAAACTACTGAACCGATTAGAATGAAATTTGGTACACAGATGGTCTGGAGCCTGAGATAAAACAGGCTACTTCTCACTGGAAAAAAGGGGGGAAGGGGGTCAAAGTTTATATAAAAAACCACGCGGGCAACACCTAGTGTGTAAATAAAGCGGTAAATGGTATGGTATAATGGTATCCAAAGTCAAAGTCAAAAGTATCTTTATTCAATTAGGCTACATTTAGTTACACTTTTGAATCGTCATGGTATTACAAAACATTTACCACCGGCTCGGAAGGCAGTTTCTACAGAGAAGAACCGGCAAGAAACTCTGATAGTCGCTCTTTTTAAAATAAGAACATACAATTGTAAATATAAACAACGACTTTTGTAATATTTATACATGAAAAAGGTCTATCCTACGAGCGTTAAGAAATATCATTCCAAGCGTTTTTATCTATCTATTTTTTGTTTGTCTGTTTGTCTGTTTGTTTGTGCACGCTAATCTCAGAAACGGCTTATCCTATCCAGATGGGGTTTTCAATGATATATTGTGGTAAGCTTCACTTAACATTTAGTGTTTAATTCATGTCAATCGGTTGATAAATAAAAAAGTTATGGCAATTTAAAGAATAACGTTGAACTCGCTGAACGTTTGTTGGCGCGGGTTAGGCATTTTCAAAATGCTGCCCAAAGTCACTTTTCTACGCGGGCACAGCTAGTTACAAATATATTTGTCCGGTATGGGGATCGAACCCACGACCTTTCGCGCAGAAAGTAGTTATGCTACCACTGCGATAAGCGGACGTCGATAGTCATTGTGTGCTATGTTTTTTGTAAGTCTATGTTCTTTTGGTCTGTCTATCTATATCTATTGTGTGTGCGTTGTATACAGTGTGTTAAAAAAAACATGTGTCCGATCCTGAAGATCAAATATTATCTATCTAAAAAACTTTTCGAATAAAAAAAAAATGAAAATCTACATCTAAAAATAACAATGCAACAACAAAGTTTTAAAGATTATGTTTCTAGTGAAAAATTTACACAATTTCAAAAACAATTCACAAACGCTGGCAACTCACGTACTGTTTGTAGACCCTATAGCTAGCAGAGCAACGCGAGACGGTGTTGCCATGTAAGTTTTGCAATTTTACTTAATACATTTTATTTTTTTAAAACGATAGCAAAATGTCTGTGTGTCTGTATATGTGCGAGGGTACACTCACCGCTGACGGCGAGGAAGTCGTCGATGGTGGTGAGGTCGTCCACGGCGTCGGTGAGCAGGCGCACGGCGTGCTCCCAGGCGCGCCCGAACGCGCGCGCGTTGTCCTGCGCCACGCGCGAGCGGCTGCGCGCCGCTAGTACTGCGCACGCGTTGATCACCTAGCGCGACATTACATTGTAAACACCCTGTATATGTGTGGAGTATCGACTCAAACACACACATACACGAACAATATATTGTATACGACCTATATATATAGTGCATCACCTTATACACGAGATAGCATTTTGTAAACACCCTGTATAGTCACCTACCACACACATGAGATAGCATATTGTAAACACCCCATATAGTCACCTACCACATACACGACATAGTACATTGTAAACACCCTGTAGTATGTGTTTAAGTGTCGATTACACAGACGCACAATATATTCTAAGCATCCTGTATATATCTATCTAAGTGCAAGCAACGCTTGGATAAATAAATAATAAAACATCCTGTAGATATAGTTTATCACCTCACACACACGCATAATATAGTGTAAACACACCCTGTATATTTGTATCCATGTTTTATAGTGCGCGTCATTTATGTTTAGCGCTGGACAAGAATAGCTGCGCATCGGTAGAATCGCGCTGACGTATTGGTGCGAGAAAGACAACACTATGGGGAACCAATCAACGCTCGCGCACCCGACGATCAGGCGCCGTCCCCTCGATACCTTATTTTTGACTTCTGCGCAGGTTTCGTTCAGCGCTAAAGATTCGTGACGCGTACTATACCTTCATTTAAGACACATATATGTAGAGCATCATCTCAAACACAACCACAGTATATTAAGAACATCCTATATACAGTGTGTAACAAAACATGTGTCCGACCCCGAAGGATAATATTCTCTATCAATAAACCTTTTCGAGTAAAATAAAATAAAAAATCTATATCCAAAAATAACAATTAATAATAAAGTTCTAAACTTTGTTTGTATAACAGAACCCTAAAAATAGATAAATATATTTGTAGTGTTCTTCCAAGGTCTACTACTTCCTACCATACTACCAAAGAAACCTAAAAGAAAATTATATAAAACTAGTTTTCCAATTATAGCACTAGAGCGCATTATGCGGCATAATGCTTGACGTTGAATGCTTCAACTACAGCAACGCTTCGCATTGTGCAAACACTAACACATACTAAGACTAATTCACGTTCCAATTATCTTCAGCATTATTAGGCATTGTGCGCCACTGTGTCGCACTATGCTCTGTAATTTGAAAACTAGGATAAATGTAACCAGTCCTCACCTGCGGACAGAGCGCTTCTATCTGCCCCGCGGCGTGTCTCACCATTTTGACGCCGTCCTCGTTGTTGGACATCGAACACACCAAATTCGCCACCTGATGACAAAAAAAAACCATGTAATAATATCTATCTATCTATCTATCTATCTATCTATCTATCTATCTATCTATCTATCTGGCTGGCATCTGACAAGTTGCTCATATTTTATCAATTTGTTACAAATGATTTTTTAAAAAAGTAGTCTATGAGTTTCTTTGCCTGTATTGTTCTCATACACCTTACCCTTTGGAAACAAGCGTTTATAGATTGAAACAGACAGACGGCAAAATTATTTTATATTTTTTTGCGATAATGAAATGCATTGGACAAAGCAGATTGTGTGGCTGCAACGACATGTCTGTATTGATCTATATTTTTAGTTTTGACGTTCATAAATATCACAATGTGATTTATAGTATGGACAAGATAATAGGCCACTTTTGACAGATGTCAGTTTTATATTCATAGTGAGGTGACCTGCTTAAAAACATCGATTAAATGAATGAATCGAATGAATCGATACAGACTTGAAACATA
>DWAJ01005157.1:0-11869 GCA_018238005.1 Eurema mandarina | reverse complement strand
CAAAATTTTATGGATTGTCACGCATTATTTGTCACGAGTCTATGAACTCGTACATAGAACGACACTTTCTCTATGATCAAAAAACTGAGGTGGTAAGCATTTGTCCTTTGCCCTATTAAGGGTTAAAGTGCTTTTTGTTCACGTAAGTCGAAATGTATGCTAATACAGGCCTCATCTTGAGCTGCTCGTAATGTGCGTATAATGGATGTAAGATATTCAATTCTTCGTAAGTACTAAATATTAATCGCGCGTGTTACGTATCATGTGAAATAATTGAGGCTTTATCAGAAGCTTGTTGTAATAATCAAAACATTCCACGTCTTGTTAATGGCAGTCATTAGTTAAATGTCTGCTCGTTTTCAACCGAATACATGTTTCGGTCGGGTTGCTCGTCTGTTTTTCAATAGATAATGAATTTCCATACTGCTCTTTTCATCAATTTTATTATGGGCCCGTCGACGCCGAATTTATGCTATAGAATATTTTAATGAGGGTTTTCGAGATCGCTTAAATAGGGAGCCAACGATCGTTTCGTTCCGTTTAATTAATTATTTGTTTTCGAATTGTTTGTTTTTCTTTATTATTGAAAAACGTTTTGTACAGTCTGCTTCAAATTTATGAGGCGGCAAAAGGGTCAATTAAATAAAATAATTCTCTTCGTAATTTTTGTTAAGCATCAGAGATTGCTAATTGTTCTCGTCTTGCGAAATCTTTCTGCATTTTAGATTATTTTTTTCAATTTCCTAATAAAATAGTGATTTCTTGCAATGCATAGCGTAAGACAATACTTTTATTAATATACTCATTGTTTTGTGCATTGCTAAGGTGAACCGACTTACGATAGAGTTGTACCACCCCCTTCCTGGTAACCGTTTATTTTTTTCTAAACAATGTGATTTTATGTATACAGATTTGCGATTTCGGATTGGCGCGAGTGGCGGACCCTGACCATGACCACACGGGCTTCCTAACAGAATACGTGGCCACCCGCTGGTACCGCGCTCCTGAGATTATGCTGAATTCTAAGGTAAGAAAGACTATGAAGTGACTTTACAGCCTTTTAGATAATAGTACTGTTAAAATGAAAACAAGTGATATTAATCGTATCTAATAGTGTTAAGCACATTATAAGACATTAGTTATTTCATTCTCTCGATTGGAAGTAAGTAAAGGGAAATGACGTCACGTGACTGTTACATTCAACTTAAAAAACTAAAGTATTATCCAACATTCACCCCTTAAATCTCTGAGTGGATGTGGGATATCCAATCCAATCAATCTAATTCGATGTTTTTATGAGATTTCTAGTTTGCTCTCCACACTTACTAGATTGAGATACGCCAACGTCGACCTCGAATATGCACAAACTTCACTATTTTATCTTTAGATAAGCTTAGACACACATAAATGGAAACACTAATTATATTTTCTCATAATGTTAGCACAGCCAGCTTTTAGCGTAATCTTCTCAATGGTTTTAAGCAAAATATAACTGCGAATGTTACTTAACTTACGTCGTAATTAAGTTATAATGTACATTATTAAAATTTTTAAAACACGGTTTATAAAATTCAAGTCTAAATAATAATACAAAGGCTTTTCATGCTTCCATTTCATTCCATAATATTCCAAGCTTTTGTTTTTGTTCCGTTATGCACTAACGAATGTCAATTCACAAGGTATGGTGAGTTATTTGTACCATTCAAGTCCGAATATATTATTTACACTCTTTACCAATGCATAGATATTTTAAAGAACAAATACATGTTGAACTCAAAAAATTTTAACCTTAGGGGATTGAATTGATATGTGTATTGGCAAGACGTTTTTAGATAAGATAAAATTCGGCTAGGTCGTAGAGTAGCGACGCAATGCAGGTATATTATGTAATTTTTCGTAAGTTTTTGACCTCGATATGAAAGCACATATGAAAAACATCGCCAAACCTAAAAAAATAAAACGAAAGCTCTTAATATCAGACTGGTGTGAGGTTATCAAACAAGTCAAGAGATTTAGTACTCTCTTTCTCGGTAATGATATACATAAGAGGAATAAAAATATAATTTACCTTCGGTCTTCTTTTTCTTTACCACAAAAATAGTGAACAGTATGAATTTACTTAGTTTCAATCCGGTAATCCGGCTAACAAGGTTTCTCTGACAGTTCTCATAAAAGATGTATGTATTATTACAATCATAGGTTTTTCCCCCGAGCATTAGATAGTACACGACATCATTCTCTATAGATACTGGCTTGTTTGTATTACCTTATTAAGCAAATGTCTACATATTATTTGGTACGTATTACCTTTTATTTTAGCGAGTGTACACTTATATAATTTTTTGTGTATCTTATATACGTAATATCTTGTACAAATTTCCTCGTAATGAAAATTATTAGTTAACCAAAAAAAATTAAATCTTACGAGACCTCTTGTAACATTAAAATCCCTTACGAACAACTTTCTAGAACAATTTTCTTCAATCTTCGAACCAGCCCTTCTTATCTCTAAGTGCTTTTGGATTTTGCATAAATCTTAAAATCGCAAATTATCTTAAATCGTACAAGTATTATATTGCTACAATAATTTTTCCACGGACAGTTACGTTACGTGATCCGATGTATTTCAGCTAGTATTATTTGCATTCTGCATACTTTACAATCGGTGATATAAAATTTTTCTGCGATTGGAATCGTGCTGTATTTCCCTTGGGTTCTATTTATTTAAATAAACTCGAAAACCATAGAGTAATCTAAGAAAACATTGTCTATCGGTTGTTAAACAAATTGAATATCCGTTATTGTGTTTTACAAACTATAACTCAATTATAATACAATTATTCATTAGAAATTTGATATAAATGTAAGCTGATACTATTACGAAATCAGGGTCGTCTCCACGCGTTCTAAGCCATACTTTAAATTCGCTGACGAACCATTTTCCGGTGATAACAATCGTATTATATTCGCGTTGGGACAAATTCGTTTAAAAACGCTTGCATATGAACGAATTACTTCGAGTTTTCGCTTTAATTTTTTCTTGGCAAACGGTTCTTGATGGAGCCGAGTGGAAAAATCTCGTTGCAAACTGCGTACTTAATCCCCCTTCCGACCCCTGACATTAATAACGCTAGCTATAATTTAATTGAATTGCTGATACGTGAAGCGTGTCTATACCGATGCATGTGCCTTCCGATAATCTATTAAATTTCATTAAAACCACTCAACGTACATGTGGTACGTACGCCTATCTGATTAAGTTAAACAAATTTTAAGCACTTGGTGCGAATTGTTTTGGAAACAAAGACTCGTACTTTGAAATTAATTATCTACGAAGAAGTCTTCAGTCATAGCGTTGTGATTAATGAACATTTTTATTATAAACTAGCAGCCCGCCCCGGCTTCGCACGGGTATAATAAAGGCGGGCATTACGCGACATAAAATCCTACAATGCGCACAAATACTATTTTGATAGATATGATTGAATTTGAACTTTGTTCAACGATAATAAGATCTATAATTGACACTTAAAGGTTTGTATGGGAAATAGAAAAGGGCTCTTTTTATAGATTTCCCGGCAATTAGAATTTTTCTTATCTTTTAAACGTTGCCTAGATCTCCACGAACATTTAAAAACCAAGATAAGATAAATCCGTTCAGCCGTTCTCTAGTTTTAGATTGCAATAAATGCTGTGCAGTGTTCAGTAACTCAAATTGTTTTACAATTTGAATTATTTGAATATTAGTATTTAACGTTACGTTTATTCTATAATGTTTATAAGTTTAAATTTTTTGTTATAAAATGTGATAGGTATTCCAAAGAATAAATCATATAATGTATGCGTATTGTTCAGGGCTACACGAAGTCAATAGACATCTGGTCGGTGGGGTGCATCCTGGCGGAGATGCTGTCGAACCGGCCGATCTTCCCGGGCAAGCACTACCTGGACCAGCTCAACCATATCCTCGGGGTACTCGGATCCCCCAGCCAAGACGACTTGGACTGCATCATTAATGAGAAGGTGAGTTCTTTTAGCAGTAGGTAAAGATGGCTAAATAAGTATTTAAACTCATTCAGCATTACAAATACCCTAAAACTAAATTATTTCATTACTTCACACATACATTACTAGTACACCTGTATCTAAATTACTAATGATATGATTATTTGGAAGAGAAATGACGGAAGGGAAATGATTACAGAAATGACGTCATGTTAAACAGTTGTTATAACAGCACGAGAAAAGGTTTAAATATCTGATATTCTACAAGTAAACGTACAACTTCAACACAATGCTCGACAACTAATAATACATTTCAATTTAAAAATATCATAGAAAACTTGGAAATAATGTTATATCGGCTTCGTAACGAGAACAGTCAAGCGTGTACAAAAGAACTCCGAAAGTATTGGACGATGCTTTTAACACTAGTACAGTTTTCACAAAATCAATACGTGTCTGGAAGGGTCTTACTGATTTTTTAAATATTTTATCTCTCATTTCATAAAATGTAGAAGTCTTACATTCTATATACCATTATTAATTGCCAAGTCATTGATTACGCATGGCTTTGCTTATATTTTGAAAAAATATTGTGAACTGTTTTCACGACAACCAAAAAGAGTCACCCAATTAAATTTTAAATTTAATTTTGATTCCAATCCAATTCAATTACGCAATGACCGTGTCACATTAACATTTTAATTAAATTGTTAACTTTAATAAGGACTGCTCATTAGAAAACAAAATGATTTTGTGTCTCGTAAATGAATTCAAAAGTTAAGTATGTAAAGGAGCTTTGGAGGGACGGCCCTTGAATATTTAGTATTCAATATATCGCCCGTTGCCATAGTTTGTTATTCAGACGATGTTTCCCCTGTGTTTTGTTAATAAACGGGATTATGGTAAGTTTGCAATAAATTATACTGAGCCACAATAAAGACAATATATTCGGCACTTACTTGTGCTACTATGAACATGTTTTGTTATGAAAATACAGACGCTGTAAATATAAGTTGGAAGTTGCTGTAGTTTAGTTTACTGAGATTTATGGTCGGGTGAAATATGCATTAGACTACATTTATGCTGAAATACTTCAGCATCATTTTAATTACAATGATAAAATTTACAATTAGTATTTATTTGTTGGGGTATGCTTCATTATAATCGGCGTTATCGACGAATTACCATAATAATAAGCGGTCCTCTGCATACACACATAAAATCCTAGCTGGAGACAATCGATGTAAATTAATATTTTATATATTGTACCCTATCTACAGCTAACTGCTCCTTTGATTAATAAAATATCATTAAGTAATTTCTATTATATCGTGTAACATTTTACATAAATAGTTCTATGTTAATTCTTATGTTCCATTTGAAATCTTGCTCGCCTCAAGTTGTTACAGTCTTCGTTCGTTATAGAATGCAGATTAGGCATCTTTCAAGAAAGTAGTCGTCAGCAGAAATGCAATCATGTGTACTTTTCTTATCTAATTTCAATGAAAATCTTGCTGTTGGGATTGTATAGGTAGTGTAGTGTATTAAATTGGCACTGACAAACACACATTGCGTGCTTGAAATTATAAGTACTGATCTAAAATGTATATTTCTGTAAAGATGTGACATCACGGACGTAGTGTTCTCTCTTCCAATTTACTATGCTGTGCATGCAAAATGCTTGGCATTAAAACTTACTGGACTTATCCTACCGTAACCGTATATCATATATCTACCCTTTTTCTTTACATAAGTACCAAGTACCAACCCATAATAAAAGAAATATTATCATCAGAAGGCATTTCAGGTGTTATCGAGTTATGCAGCTAGCATCAGAGTTAATGATTAATTTTTATTTTATATAAAGATATTTTAATATAAATTATTATGATCGAAATAGTATTAATAATTTTGTTTTTCATTTTCAATATAAACTTTCTTTTATTGTATCAGTAGTTTACGTTCATTGAGTTTGCGCTTGATACAGATAGCTTATATTACACCTTTCGTATGCCAATATTGATACGTGTACAATACTCTTGATTTAGCAATACTGATTTGTTTGTCGATCGTTTCATACGCAGTTGCAATCATTCCGCATTTTGATCAGAATTGATCTCTGAAATTCGTCATATTTGAGTAATGAGATAGATGAGTTTGTTTAGGTTTATCCTTGCATACAAACATATATGATATGTAAATATACTGATAATTGATTGTAAAGTCAAAGTCAAAAGTATCTTTATTCTATATATAACTAGGCTACATATAGCAACACTTTTGAATCGTCATGATTTTACAAAACATTTACCACCGGTTCGGAAGGCAGTTTCTACAGTATTATTGTAATGTAAAGAACACAAATGCAACAACTTAATTATTTATTTTATGCTAAGATGTTTTGCGTTTTACTGTACTTATTGTAAGCAAAATATGTATATTGTTTCGTTTACAATACTTTTATAATTTAAACTTTGTATTGTTACTTTGTATTGTTACTTCTTGATGGAATTGCATTCTGTGATTAAGAAACACTTCACTAGTTTTACAAATTTTTATTTTATATGTAAGTAAGTAAATAAAAATTCTTTCTTGAATGAATATTTGAGATTGTCTTGAATTAATCTGTACTATTTTCTTTAAAAAAATATCTTATTGCTATTTTCTTCCCCGGTTGTAAGCACAACCGTATTTTTTGTACCTACGATAAATTTTGAAGATTTTTTGTTGAAGAATTTTGTTTTCTAAAATATACAATACGCGTATTTAGCGATGGGGATGCAATTGTTTGTCGCACATTCCACACGTGGTCACAATCACGCCACATTGTGAACGGAATTGCTCTCTGAAATTCGTTCAATTTCGCAGTCGACCAGTTCATCGCTTTGGTTGTTTGCATGAAAAGTTTAAACGAGTTTTTAGTACGGGCGCTTTACTTAAACTCATCCATCTAAATATTTCCGCTAATTATATAAGCACGGTTCACCGGCTTCTTGCGAATTTCTTGGCTGAACTATAGTTCAGTCAATATCAATTTATGTATATATAAATAACGGCTGAAATTAAGCTAAAATCTGTATAATATTTCACGGCCATTACTTCCATAAATTTCATTTAAACCCAAGTTATACTGTCTAACCTTGAGTAGGCAATAAATTAGAATTTATTGTCCAATTGTTTTTAAGGATCTCTTTGTTATGATCATTATTCTTGTTGCGTAGCACGTAATTTTTTAAACGTAAAATATTATTCTCATACTATGATATTAAATTTGGTACTTCACAATGTACTGCTGGTGCGCAATATGTTTAATGCAAAAAACTGTATTTAAAAATGCGAAATCTGAATTTTTTTCATCTATATTCGAGACTTACATTAATCAAATTCATAATATGTAAATCACTCCATGCATATGGAGCTCGCTTTAGTAAGCGCGATCCCCTTGCCTAATTCACATAATGTTACAACCATAATTTCTACAAACATGAATTATGAATAGCGAAAACCGGAGCTGAAAATGCAATTTATACGAAATTAAATCTGGATCTTAATCTGCAAAACAACAATACCTACTACTATTTAAAAAAGAAATAAATATAATTATTATATTATATTATTATATTTTAATAGAAAATTATATGTTATAAGTATCGATATAAATGTATGCTAAGAAACACTTGCAAGAATTTTCACCTTTTTGAATACCCATGGACGGAGTTGGTCGTATATACTGTCTTGCGCTAAAAAATATACCATGTTTATTATAATTTATTATGTCTAATCAGAACTATTACTTATGAATTTTTTACTGCAGTTGTATATCCTTGGATGTATGTTATATGAAGAAGGTGGGAATTTTCCATCACATTGCGTGTGGCATGCGTCGGTAGTAGGCCATTTAAGTGATACAAGTAATCTACGTGTTTCCTTAAAATCCCCAGTAAATACATAACAATCCTGTTCATGTTCAACCAGGCGAGGGGCTACCTAGAGTCGTTGCCGTACAAGCCCCGCGTGCCCTGGGTGCAACTGTTCCCCAACGCGGAGCCGCGAGCGCTGGACTTGCTGGACAAGATGCTCACGTTCAACCCGCACAAGCGCATCACGGTGGAGGACGCGCTCGCCCACCCCTACCTCGAGCAGTACTACGACCCGCACGATGAGGTAACCTGATCCTGTTTATATTACCACATTTATAGCTTTAACGAGACGCTAATGTAATCAAAGTCAATGTCAAACATACCTTTATTCAAATAGGTACGTATAGTTACACTTTCGTCATGGATTTACAAAACATTTACTACCGATTCGGAAGGCAGTTTCTACAGAGAAGAACCGCCAAGAAAATGCTCGTTTAAAATAAAAAGATACAATTGCAATTACAAATATACACAACAACTCGACCATCTCAATCGTATCGTTCTGACTTAAACATTTTTTTTCGAGTAGGGGAAAAAATAGTACAGAACTTGCACATAAGAAATTACTTATGATTTCGATTAAAAGAGTACCAATTCTGAGTAACACACGTTTTTAATTGCTTGGAGGAAGGCTTCAAGTTAAGGAGGCCTCTGACTTTGACATTCTACTGTTTATGTGAAGCATGCTATGAAAATATTCTAAAGTGTCGTTAAAAGTATATCCCAACATAAAAAAAAACCCCTGCCTTAATATACTTAACCAAAGTCATTTAAGTAAACAATATCTAATATTCCTCAAATTAATATAAACCGCAGTTTTCCAAACAATATCCATTTTATGTTATATTAAAATTGCTTCTACACTTTATGCACCGCAGTCTTGATACTTCTAAGAAGTGAGTAAATAGCTTACAACTATGAATAGCTAAAGGTTTAGAGAAGATTTAGTACTTAGACGCGCGGCGAGGTCGGTCACCCTCTGACGTCACGATACACTGATTAATTATAGACGTGTTTGCTTTCTTTCATCCCTCTGAATACTTGATACCAACTACTCCAGTAAATGGAAAATAAATAGAGATAAACCTATTTAGTAAAGTGTATTATCGGAATTGATACATGGCTTGCATGGCTTTGTATATTTAATTCAAAAGCGAATTTCAAGTGAAGTACAAATATTTTTATAATATGGCTCTTTGATGTACCTAATGACGGTTGTAGTAGTAAAAAGTCGTATTTTTTCTGTCTGTCCCCATCTGTATTTTTTCAATGATACAGATTTTTATAAACTTTCTATAATTATACAAAGCAGTGCAAATTTAAGTATGTTGCTAGTCTAGTTTTGGGTACAACTGTCAAAGTAAATTATATAGATTTAAGTTACACTTAAATTTGTTTTTCTTTACAGAATTCTTAAAAGTAAGATAAGGGCACTAATTACTAAAAATTGCTTTAATATGTCTATAATAAGAGACAGTCACAATATCCGAAAAGCTTTATCAATATATAGCTTTATTCACACACATGACATATTTTTTAGAATACTTGTTTTCTTTTATATATATGATATATATGATATCTTTTATATATATGATATTATTCTAGCGGCAAATGTAAAAATATAAACAACATTACACGGCTTTCAAGTTCAGGCGTGTTACGATCTCATTTTGCCTAAGGCTATGAGATGAAACGCAAAATACGGAGCTGTAACTTTTCCACAGGTTTCTATTTAACGAAATGCGATCCAACCAGCTTTGGTACGACTTGAGCTTTTAGGAATACGACGTTTTCTATTCTTCTACTCCATTTAAGTGATTCGATAGACATACGTTCAAATACGAAATGTAGTTGAGATTGGAACACTGATTTTAAACTAACGACTTCTTGTACTATTAAATATATTAGATATATTATATTGCAAGACACCATTGAACGAAATAGTTTCCTCCTTTTATAACCTCACTAATAGCGGATAACATTTTGAACGTTGTTACACCTTAAATGTATTTTCAGGCAGATGTAACGGTTATTCATCATCCGGCCGCGCCACATCTTCGCCCAGAATAAAACCTTCCATTACTCAAACTCATAATCGACGTTAAAAAAATGAATCTTTCAATATTACGTAATTTAATAGCGCCACGAGAATTAATGTTGGTAGTATGCAATGGATAAGATTTTGATATATTTCGAATGTTGGTAGCACGAGCTATGTGACCCGTTTCACGCGTGATGTACCAAATTTCTAGGGTCAAAACACACGCCCCCAATATTAATGTGTGAAGCCTTTTTAACCTTTTGCCCTCGTTAGGCCGGTAATCTTATTACTTTTTCCTCGAAAATAAACCTTAATTTAACTACGTTTTAATTTAAAGTGTAAATATATAAAAAAAATAGATGATTGCTTATATTTTTATTTGTTGCTCCTGCTATACTTCTCGAACAGGAAAAGTCTAAATAAAGATTAATGTACGAATGGTCTGTTGTATTGCTGATCTCATTTTGAGTTCATTTGCGTTTTTTATGTATTTTATATTTTTATATATTACTATTATATTATATAATATTTTACTATACGTTTATACACGTTTACTATATACAATTAAAGTGATATGAGTTTCCCTACTTTTTAATCAAAGAAATTATTAATCAATAATAAATCTAGGAAATACAAAACCAACAGTTTAACATAAATTATAATTCTATAAATAATTATTCTATAGATGAATAATAGAACACTATCTGATCAAGGTAAACCCATTATGTACATTGAACACGTTCACCAATCAATTAGTTGAAAACGTGCATAAATTATAATATTCATAATTAAATTAACCTATATGTATATATTTCATATTTAAGCTGATAATAATCAGCGCGGCGTAGCAGAAATATGATTTCAAATCGATTTGAAATGGAATGAAGGTTTCAAAGGTTGAATGTTGTTTGTAATAATTGCTCGTTAAAGAATGTAAAGGATGATTTGCCAAAGGCAAAACCATAGATTTATATCTAAAGGGTCCTTTTTGCTGAAACGTTTTTCTCAATAAGCTCAGTTAATGTTGACGAAAATTTTGGTACAGCAATTTTGTGTAATAATTTTTGGTTTTAACTGAAAATTTTTGTTTCATCTTCTCGTAAATGTCCATTGTTACAAAACAAACTATAAAATGGTAGTCAACTATGTTTAAATAATGAATGCTTTCGTTGTTTAAAATTTAATCAAAAATGTAAGTGAGTACGTATGTTGTGAAATAGGGATGATTAAAAAAACAAAGGAATTAAAAACAAAGATTTCCCCCGGGAGCTGGTTACGGACAGCAAAATCTAGTGGCAATAGCCGTACTCTACCCCATTCTGTTTAATTAATTTTATTTATGTAACAGTTGTGGTAATTTATTTAAGTAACCAGATGCGAAACGTTACGGCTTCATTAGAATTTGATGCCTGTACAATATCGCTGTACCGAAACGGTTTGAATGAAACGGTAGTGAACACATGTTTAGTTTTCAGATAAATCAAATTAGAATCTTATAACTACAGCAATATAAATAAAAAATACACACTAGGATACTAGTAAATTTATTAAAAATTATACTAGTTGCATCTGCAGAACGAAACTATTTATTTAAATTATATCTATATCTATACTAATATATAAAGCTGAAGAGTTTGTTTGTTTATTTGAACGCGCTAATCTCAGGAACTACTGGTTCGAATTGAAAAATTCTTTTTTTGTTAAATAGACATTTTATCGAGGAAGGCTTTAGGCTACATAACATCACGCTGCGACTAATAGGAGCTTATTCATCTTTTCATCTTTGAGGGCTTCCTTTGCGTGCGCTGCGAAAACGGTTCAAGATACAAAAATAATATGTATGAAAGAATTATTCCTCTTTAAATGATCTAAAAAAAAGTCCGCGACAGTATATGTCTATCTT